>JBBPBX010042766.1:3583-28244 GCA_038048925.1 Garcialebias charrua | reverse complement strand
ACGCTGGTACAGACGCCAAGAAAGGTGGAGGTGGAGGAGGCTTGAAATGTCCATATTTGCCAGTAGCCGGTGTGTTGATCAGCGAGTCTTGGAGACTTAGAAGAGTTGAGCGATCATAGACCAGGAGCGAGGATGCATCGTCGATGAAAAAAAGGCAGAACACGAACAACAGTAAAAAGTACAGGAGAGCATGTAGACGGCGTACCATCAACAAAGGCGCCATCTTAGATAGATAGAGATAGATAGATAAAGATAGATAAAGAAAGATTTTTATTTATTTTTTATTTATAAAAGAAACAAGTACAAAAAAAAACGTACAATGTCAAACATGGCTCGAGACTTAAGGCATGCATAGCACAAAAGAGAATAAAGGCACATAAACAAAAACAAAAATGTGTTTTGGGCAGCTTACAACAGAAATTCGTTACAGATTGTTTGTTTTTAAAGCTTTGGCATTAGTACAGTACTTTATCTAGGTTTTAGCAAGGAGAATTTACAACTGTGGATGTAAAATTTGGCTAAGAGTAGTATTTACTACAAAAACTTTCTCACTTGAAATATTTGGACAAAAGAAACCAAACAGTATAATTTTAGCGTCAAATGGTAGGTCAATTTCTAACTTTCTATTTACATACATGAAAATGTCTTTCCAGAACACCTGAGTATGAGAACAGTCCCAGAAGAGATGGATGATGGTCTCCTCAGAGCTGTGGCAGAGTGAACACATTGGGTCTACGTTTGGACGGTACTTGGAGATTATATAGTTTACAGGATAACATTTATGCAGAATCTTTAGGGACACTTCTCGAATCTTATTAGTTATAAAGTATTTTCTAGGTAACAACCAAACATCTTTCCAACAGATATCATTAAATAAATTATCCCAGAAGAATATAGAAGCAGGTTTACTAATACATTCTCTAATTATTAATTCTCTAATACATTTGTTATTTGTTTTTTCACTTAAAAAAGGGTCAGAGTTACCAATGAATAATTCTTCAGTTAAATAGTTCGTGCTGTTTTGTACAGGATTTGACATCAACATTTTCACACCAGATGGAATTGCATCAAAGACAATTGCAAATTCTTTTGGTAGTACTGGAAAGTTATACGTAGTTAAAAATTCACTGTAAGAGTAAGTGTTGCCGTCTTTGTTGAATAACTGATGTACATGAACTATTCCTCTGTCAAACCAATTTTTAAAGAAAATAGATTTATGTTTAAAACAAATGTCTTTGTTATTCCAGATATAGTATTTGTGTGGAGAGAAATTGTGTTTGTGGACCAGAGTCCAGCACAAAAACAGCTGTTTGTGGAAATTGGAGAGTTTGATCGGAATTTTGTCAATGTTGTAATAAAGAAAGTTAGAGATAGATAAAGATAGATAGAGATAGATAGAGATAGATAAAGATAGATAAGGATGGATGGAGAGCAATAGATAAAGATAGATAAAGATAGATAAGGATGGATGGAGAGCGATAGATAAAGATAGATAAAGATAGATAAAGATAGATAAAGATAGATAGAGATAGATAGAGATAGATAAAGATAGATAAGGATAGATAAAGATAGATAAAGATAGATAAAGATAGATAGAGATAGATAGAGATAGATAAAGATAGATAAGGATAGATAAAGATAGATAAAGATAGATAAAGATAGATAGAGATAGATAGAGATAGATAAAGATAGATAAGGATGGATGGAGAGCAATAGATAAAGATAGATAAAGATAGATAAGGATGGATGGAGAGCGATAGATAAAGATAGATAAAGATAGATAAAGATAGATAAAGATAGATAGAGATAGATAGAGATAGATAAAGATAGATAAGGATAGATAAAGATAGATAAAGATAGATAAAGATAGATAGAGATAGATAGAGATAGATAAAGATAGATAAGGATAGATAAAGATAGATAAAGATAGATAAAGATAGATAGAGATAGATAGAGATAGATAAAGATAGATAAGGATGGATGGAGAGCAATAGATAAAGATAGATAAAGATAGATAAGGATGGATGGAGAGCGATAGATAAAGATAGATAAAGATAGATAAAGATAGATAAAGATAGATAGAGATAGATAGAGATAGATAAAGATAGATAAGGATAGATAAAGATAGATAAAGATAGATAGAGATAGATAGAGATAGATAGAGATAGATAGAGATACCGGTAGATAGATATAGGGATATAGAGATAGATGATACATGATAAATAGACATATTTTTTTAATGTCCACATTCAGATAATGTCCATTTTCACTGCATACATTTAGGTCTATAATATTCTTTGTGTGTGTATTGGTCATACATATAAATTCACACCCACCCTCAACTGAAACATGCCCCCATCATTATGTCTAAAGTAAAGATAAAGATAAAAAAAAAAACTAAAGAAAAGCCTCTATAATCTATCTGCTGTAAACACCACGTTGACATTCTTTTTTTTCCTGCAACACTCAGAGAGAACACGACAGTTAAAAAAAAAAAAGAAGAAGTGACACACACGGAATAAACGTTTTAAACTTTGAGCCTTTTTGTTCTAAGTGACATATTTCACAGTTTGGCGTTGTGTTGCTAATGATTTCTATTTCCTTTTCTGTTGATTCGGGTCTTTTCAGACCTCCTTACTTCAAAGTTGTGAGTTCTACCTGCTGTTTGGACGTTTCCTTCCCCTACGATTGACTTTGATTTTGACCATCTCTTCTGTCTGGGTGTGAAGAGAGCAATACGCTTAAGAAAGAGAGAGAGAGAGAGGGTGGGGGTTCTAACATGAGAGAGATCCTGCCTTATCTTCCCCTACTATAAAAGTCATGCTTCATCGGGGTGCTGTAATTGTCCTGCCTAATGACTTGCACTTGATGGGGTGTGGGGACAAAGAGGGGACAATAAAGGACTTTAGAGGGACCTCCAGGAGGAATTCTTTGCCACAAATTGCTGAGCAAATGAAACTGCTCCGTTGTTTCCTCGAGTCTTGCGGGTGGGGGGGTCTCCGTCAGACAGAAGTGATGCTGGACCAAAGCAGGCCGAGTCCGGGACACTTGCTGGGGTCTAATTGGGCCCCGCTGCAGTTAATAGCTTCCTGTGGCTGCGTGTTTACTTCTCATTTGTTCTGCGAGCTCTGTTTCCCAGCCCCTGAAACCAGTAGGACCCACTTCAAACTCTTTATTCCCACAGCATGGCTGTCTCTGTCCTCCAGTCGCCGTCTGCCGCCGTCTCCTGTCCCAGCTCGGAGACGAGAGAGGGGGACACCGGGCACCCCTGAGCTGTGACTCGGAGCTAAAGTCACCTGTTGGACTTCAACAAACGTGGAACTGCGTGTGTTTGTTGGAGCTGATGACTCTCGTGGAAGTGAGATGAGCAAACAGAAAGTGACCCCACATGCTTGTGGAAGCTCAGTGTCGCGGCAGTCGCTCCGGCCCGTGCAAACATCATCCAGTCATACTTATGTTGACTACAAAAGCACACCAGCAATTGGTCAGGGGGTGTTACTTCATGCCAGCACAGCGAGCAGATGTTCAGCTGTTTGACGAGGTTCTTCTGTTGGAAAGCTTCACAGCAGGAATCATCTGAAAACATGTCGGGTTGTTTGAGTCATCATTAGTAAGGCGACTTCATCCAGAGTCGTAACTGCAAGTCATTTTAAAGTACAAGAAACGGGGAACGACTACAGAAGCTGAAGTCACTGCTGTCTGACACCGAAGCATCAACTACAACAGATGTTTGTGTTGCAGCTGTGCTTCACGTTCCTCCATCGGTTCTACAGCACCAGCTGAAGCTGGTTGTTAAGCTAAATGTAGCAAAACACTAACTAAAAGTTAAAACCAGCCGACTGTTTTCCATTCAACCTTTATCTATACAGGTTAGTCTCATTGAGCCTCAAAGTCTCATTTACAAGAGTTAGCTAAAAGTAGCCAAAAAACTAAATAAAAGTAACAAAAGCCTAGCTATAGTACCAAATGGTTATCTAAAAGTTTAAAGGACAACACCCACCATGACAGTAACAATTCACCAAATAGGACAATTACTGTAATTTAATATTATGTCTATTTTCATTTTTGCATTTGGGCCAGGCGAGGGTTAAAAAAAACAACAACAAAAAAACCCACTCCCGAATGAATCCGGAAACCTGGCCGAAGAGTCCCGAAGTGTCATGTGACTTTTGTTACATCTCCACCCAGAAGG
Source organism: Garcialebias charrua (assembly GCA_038048925.1). Classification (NCBI taxonomy): domain Eukaryota; kingdom Metazoa; phylum Chordata; class Actinopteri; order Cyprinodontiformes; family Rivulidae; genus Garcialebias; species Garcialebias charrua. The sequence continues at coordinate 24,052 of JBBPBX010042766.1, read as the reverse complement.
CAGAAGGCAGGAGTGAGTTTCCATGGAGGTTTATGAGAGAGAGTGGGAGTTAAAACTGCATATTTCCTGGTGCATTTGTGTGTACATATGGACCAGCGCTCTGATTTTATTTATTATTTATTTTATAACACCGCTGCGGACCGTTGCTGCTCTCACCCATTCTGCCCAGAGGAGCGAGCCGCGCGCGTCTCTGGCTCCTCGTTCCGCTGGTCACCTTTGAAGTTCCGAATTCGTGCCGGTGTAATTTGCTCCCTCGAGTGTATGTATTTGCTCTCGTCAGCCTTGTTGCGGGGAGCACGCGCGCAGAGCTCCGCTGCGCGGCTGCCTTTTCTGTACTCCCGACCTGTCTGGTCACGGGGGGAGAGAATAAAAAGCCGATGCGGAAATGAATGAATTTGTCGCGATCAAGCAAATTAAACTAGTATGTCTACGTGGATGCTCGCTCAGAATATGATAGACATGAGTGAGCGACAGCAGGATTAATCAACAGGCAGCTTTAGGGAATATTTAAAAATGCTTCGCTTTTTCTTTTCCTCGCTCAGAGCAGCGGTCATGGAAGTTGATGAATGCTTATTATAACTCCGCCTGTAACTCCAAGGCGTCACTTTAGTGACGTGAATGCCCATGTGAATGCCCATATATGGAGAGGAGCAGATTTTTCCTGGAGCTTCTGCTAAAATCTGCTATAAATCATGAAATAACACATTTAGCGTTATTTCTCTACAATATAAATAAACGCTACTGTTTTATTTTAAAATAAACTAATAAATATTAATGGCGATGCAATTTGAAAACATGTTGGGTGTTGGAAGCTAAATGATGCTAAATGCTATCTAAAAGTATCAAAAGGCCAGCTAGAGACTAAAAGTAGCAACGGCCCATCTATAAGCTAAAGAAGTCCTATTTAAGCATTAAAAGGCTAGAAGCTAAAAGTTTAGCTGAAGTAAGAAGTACTTTCAGGCTTAACGCTCACAAAGCAAGCAGACCAGACAACATCCCGGGGAAAGTGCTGAAAGAATGTGCCGATCAGCCTGCGAGGTGCTGGCCGACATCTTTAACTCCTCACTTGCCCTGGCAACAGTTCCCACCTGCCTGCCCTGAAGACTGCCACCATCATCATCCCAGTCCCAAAGAGCTCTAGAGTGACTGGTCTGAATGACTAGTAGCCCTCACCCCAATAGTTGCTAAATGCTTTGAAATACTGGTTTTGATCCACATCAAAACATCCATCAACATCAGCAAGGACCACTATGCATACTGCAAGAATCGATCTACAGAGGACGCCATCTCCTCTGTGGTCCACACTGCTCTCACCCACCTGGAGCAGAAGGACTCCTACATCCGTATGCTCTTTGTGGACTTCACTTCTGCCTTCAACACAAAAATAATAAATACATCTAAAAAAGCCTTGGATAAATTAAAAGAAGACTTAGATAAACAAAATTGAGATGATGTGTATGTTGATGATGTTAATAAATCATATAAGTTTATGAATATTTTGGAAGCTTTGTATAGAAAAAACTGTATGTCACAAAATTGCATGAGAGAAGATTTTGTTAAGAAACCATGGATGACGAAAGGATTGCAAAATGCATGTAAAAAAAAAAGAACTATTTGTATTCATGTTTTCTGAAAACTAGAACATTAGAGACAGAAGAAAAATACAATAAATATAAAAATAAACTAGTAGGGATTATAAGAAAACAAAAGAGGGAATATTATAGTGATTTACTACATAAGAGTAACGGTAATATGAAAGCAACACGGACTGTAATGAATAGTGTTCTGAAAAAACACAAGGTGAAAACGGGTATTTCAAAGTATTTTGTGGTGAACAATGAGGAAATCCATGATGAAAAAAATTGTCAATTGCTTTAAAGGTGCTATGTGTAACTTTCTGTAGAGCACAGAACTTAGAAATATTTTCAACAGGCAAAGCATTCTGATCCCTCCCCCTCAGAGCCATATATGGCTCTGCCCCCCTTGCTCTGCTGAAATTCAAATTCAAGCTCTGTTTTTATTGGCTGATTCAAATTCAAGCTCTGTTTTTATTGGCTGGTTACAAACTCTGTTTTTATTGGCTGGTTAACGGCGGGTCACTCTGTGTTTTTAGTGTTTTTATAAATGCTGATAGAGAAGCAAGGGGACTATAGTTTTTTTCAGAGATTACTTTGTCTAACACCAGTCTGTCAGTAGATAGTGACAGAGTGAAGAAATATGTTAAAAAATATATTGTTAGAAAAGTTACAGACTGCACTACAAAGTTACATAGTGCAGCTTTAATGATTATTTTGTCAATGTTGGAACTAGCCTTGCAACTAAAATACCTAAAGTGGATGGAGATGTGAACTCTTCAATTAATGGTTGTGTAAATAATTTTTTTCTGAAAGGAACAGACAAAGAAGAAATAATGAATCTAGATCTAGTAAACAAATTTTCAGACGAGAGATCTAAAGACTGGGCAGACATGGATATGATGTTTGTGAAAGATATAATGAGTCATGTTATTGTCCCTTTTACATATATGTAATTTGTCTTTTTCGACAGGAACATTCCCAGATAGAATGAAAGTAGCTAAGGTTGTTCCACTCTTTAAAAATGGTGATAAATGTGCATTTACTAATTACAGACCAATTTCCTTGTTGCCACAGTTTTCAAAAATTTTAGAAAAATTATTTGTTAATAGATTGGACAAATTTGTTGATGGGCAAAATATTTTAAGTGAAAGTCAGTATGGGTTTAGAGCAAAGAAGTCTACATCTATGGCTCTCATGGAGTTTATGGAAGAAATAACTACAGCTGTTGATAAAAAAAAACAATATGGTATAAGTATATTTGTTGATTTAAAAAAGGCTTTCGATACAATAGATCACACCATTCTCCTTGAGAAATTGAATGTGTATGGCAGTGGTCCCCAAACTTTTTCCTGTGAGGGCCACATAACTTTTTCCTTCTCTGGTGGGGGGCCGGAGTCCGTTTTTAACAGGAAAAAGTGTGACGATTGCAGGAGTGCCTAAATCAGGGGTGCCCAACCTTTTTTGAACCAAGAGTTACTTTTGAAGTCGGCAGTTTGCCGAGAGCTACTCGTCCAGTCTCAGTATCAAAAAACAAAATTTTTCATCTCCCTACTCCTCACTTCTTTAAAGTAAATAAAACAGAACGTAATGTGTTGCTAGTTTTATTTAATTAAAGTATTTTATCAAAGTAAAATGACGCAATATTTGAAAAGCACACCATATTTTTTAAAGAAACGAATAAACAATGAACTGAACAATATAAAACTCCCTCATTTACACTAACTATTTACAAAAAGTGACTTACAAAGGTGCAGATTTACAAATCTCCAACAACTATTTCAAACCTCAATAAAACCTAAATATCAAAACTAGGCAGCTGCTCTGTGCAGCAGGATGGTGTCATCTGGTGCAAGCTGTATAAAATAAATGTGTCTCTACCTTAGTGGCACTTCTGACACTGAGAGGAGGAGGCGCGGGGCAGTATGAGGTGGTTGGGAGGCGCAGGCAGGTCTCCAGATGATCATCAGTCATTGTGGATCTGTTTTTGGACTTGATGATTTTCATGTGTGAAAAAGCAGACTCACACAGGTAGGTAGATCCAAAAAGTGCTGTTAAGTTCAAAGCACATCTTCGGATGTAAGGATACTTTTCTTCTGAGAGCAGACTCCAGAACTCTCCATCCACGCCAGGTGATGCTCGAATTACAGATGAGGCAAATAGACTTTGAATTAGAATAAACTAATTGCGTGCCACCTCTGATCTGACTCTGTTCAAAACCAGACTGAAGACCCANAGCTTTAATGATTATTTTGTCAATGTTGGAACTAGCCTTGCAACTAAAATACCTAAAGTGGATGGAGATGTGAACTCTTCAATTAATGGTTGTGTAAATAATTTTTTTCTGAAAGGAACAGACAAAGAAGAAATAATGAATCTAGATCTAGTAAACAAATTTTCAGACGAGAGATCTAAAGACTGGGCAGACATGGATATGATGTTTGTGAAAGATATAATGAGTCATGTTATTGTCCCTTTTACATATATGTAATTTGTCTTTTTCGACAGGAACATTCCCAGATAGAATGAAAGTAGCTAAGGTTGTTCCACTCTTTAAAAATGGTGATAAATGTGCATTTACTAATTACAGACCAATTTCCTTGTTGCCACAGTTTTCAAAAATTTTAGAAAAATTATTTGTTAATAGATTGGACAAATTTGTTGATGGGCAAAATATTTTAAGTGAAAGTCAGTATGGGTTTAGAGCAAAGAAGTCTACATCTATGGCTCTCATGGAGTTTATGGAAGAAATAACTACAGCTGTTGATAAAAAAAAACAATATGGTATAAGTATATTTGTTGATTTAAAAAAGGCTTTCGATACAATAGATCACACCATTCTCCTTGAGAAATTGAATGTGTATGGCAGTGGTCCCCAAACTTTTTCCTGTGAGGGCCACATAACTTTTTCCTTCTCTGGTGGGGGGCCGGAGTCAGTTTTTAACAGGAAAAAGTGTGACGATTGCAGGAGTGCCTAAATCAGGGGTGCCCAACCTTTTTTGAACCAAGAGTTACTTTTGAAGTCGGCAGTTTGCCGAGAGCTACTCGTCCAGTCTCAGTATCAAAAAACAAAATTTTTCATCTCCCTACTCCTCACTTCTTTAAAGTAAATAAAACAGAACGTAATGTGTTGCTAGTTTTATTTAATTAAAGTATTTTATCAAAGTAAAATGACGCAATATTTGAAAAGCACACCATATTTTTTAAAGAAACGAATAAACAATGAACTGAACAATATAAAACTCCCTCATTTACACTAACTATTTACAAAAAGTGACTTACAAAGGTGCAGATTTACAAATCTCCAACAACTATTTCAAACCTCAATAAAACCTAAATATCAAAACTAGGCAGCTGCTCTGTGCAGCAGGATGGTGTCATCTGGTGCAAGCTGTATAAAATAAATGTGTCTCTACCTTAGTGGCACTTCTGACACTGAGAGGAGGAGGCGCGGGGCAGTATGAGGTGGTTGGGAGGCGCAGGCAGGTCTCCAGATGATCATCAGTCATTGTGGATCTGTTTTTGGACTTGATGATTTTCATGTGTGAAAAAGCAGACTCACACAGGTAGGTAGATCCAAAAAGTGCTGTTAAGTTCAAAGCACATCTTCGGATGTAAGGATACTTTTCTTCTGAGAGCAGACTCCAGAACTCTCCATCCACGCCAGGTGATGCTCGAATTACAGATGAGGCAAATAGACTTTGAATTAGAATAAACAAAAAAATACTCCTCCTCCCACTCTGTGTGAAAATAATACGTTTTTGTTTGCTTGTTTGCTAGTTTTCCATCCATGTTTACTGTGCACCGACAGCTCCACTGCTGTCCTAAAGTCTCGTGAGAGCGCTGTGTCACCGCACCCAAAACTCGCAAGACTATGTCTGTGAGAATACAAGATGAGGAGGGCTGAGGAAAGCGTTGCTGCGCATTGGAATATCGTCACTCCTCCCACCCCAGCTAGCTCCCTTTATGTGAAAGGGAGACAATTCAACTTACTCCTTCATCTTTAAAAACTGTGTTAGGATAGGCTAAGTACTTGGTGACCGTACAGTACTGTACATGTATTCATTTGTAAAAAAAAAAAAATATATATATATATTATAATTATTATTTTTGTTACTATTGTTCTGGGGGCCGGACCAAATGTGGGGGCGGGCCGGATGCGGCCCGCGGGCCATGGTTTGGGGAACACTGGTGTATGGCATTAGAGGACCAGTGCTGCAGTGGGTACCCGTATTTTCCAGTGTATAGGCCGCACCTTTTAATCATTTTTTTCATGGCCTGCGACCTATACTCAGGTGCGACCTATACTATGTTTTTTTATAAAATAAGCTGATTTGTAATCATTTATTAACAAAAATTAAACTGAGACACACTCTTACAATAATGTCAGCTAACAAATATATATTTTTAGGTGTTTATCCTGCTAAAATTATTCATTTATTAAAGAAAAGTTCAGCTCAGACACATATTTGCTATAATTTTTATCAAACAATTAATTGTTTTTAAGTGTTAATCTTCTTAAAAGCCTTGCTGTGCGCTCCTGTGGAAGAGACATTTGCAGCAGAGCTAAACACGGTCCACATTTTGACGTACCGTAAAAACCGGTGTATTATACGCTGTATTTTTGCTCATTTGAATGTCCAGCGTATTAAACACCGAAGAGTATTATTTATGGATTTTTTCCCATATTTTTAGACCCATTTTTCGCTCTGATTCTTCATTTTTGGCAAAAATGGTGCAGTACCAGTTTCGGCCGCTATACGGGCGCTGTAGGCAGCAGCCAGCAGAGGACTCAGAGAGCGAAGAGGAAGAGGGGCCACTTCCAGAAGTTTCTACTTGCATGTGTCCGAAAAAAGCCTCCTTTGGTCGGACTGATGACTCTGTCGCTGCCCGCTCCCTGCTGTGGATGTACCGGTAGCTGTTTTTGTTTGCAAGATACCACTCATAAACCACACCGCGGATTTTTAAATCCAGCTGATTTCACATTTGGTTCAGCTCAGGAGCCCGTCTGCTATAGTGAGGTAAGAAATATATTTTTTAAGCGTTTATTTAGCTAAATTTAAAGAAAGAAAGCGTCCGGTTTGACCCGCCTGGCGCCTGCATAAAAATCGGCGAACTTTTTTTAAAAAATCCAGCTGATTTGAACATTTCGTTAAACTCAGGAGCACGTCTTCTATAAAGTCAGCTAAGAAATATATTTTTTCTCGCAAAAAAATAATTGTTTTTACCGTGTTTCCTTGTGAAGTTCTTCGTACTGGCTTGCTTCTGTCGCCGCCATCTTGATCAGGACAAAGCTGACGCGTCGCGTGGCGATGACGCGTATTAAACACTGAGGCGTATTGTGTACAATTTTTTCTTGTTTCTTGTTAATAATTTGACAAAGCGTATTAAACACCGGAGCGTATTTTCCTCCGACGAATACGGTAGGTGCGACCTATACTCAGGTGCGACCTATACACCAGAAAATACTGTACATAGTTATTTGAAAGATAGGAAGAAGTTCGTACAGATTGATGATGTAAGATCTGATTATTGTACGGTAATATCACCTGTGGAGTTCCCCAAGGCTCTGTACTTGGACCTAAGTTGTTTATTTTAATGATTTGGTTAATGTGTCGGGACTCCTCAGATGTATCCTCTTTGCAGATGATACTACTTTATTTTGTTTAGGTGAGGATATGAATCAGATGTTGGAATTGATGGAAGAAAGAGTTTGTCAAAATACTGACTTGGTAACAAATTATCATTAAATCTAGAAAAAAAACCATTACATGATATTTGGTAATAAAAAGAAAACTGCAGATGTCCAATTTACAATTGAGGATGGAGAGATCTGTAGAGTGAGTGAGATCAAGTTGGGTGTTGTCATTGATGACAAAATAACTTGGAAAAAACATACAGACTTTGTAAAAATGAAAATTTCAAAATCCATTGCTGTACTGTAAAAGGTTAGGGACCTATTAATGACAAAGCGTTGTATTTGTTGTATAACACCATCATTGTTCCACATTTAATTTATTGAATTAATGTTTGGGGAAAAGCATGCAAAACTATTACAAAGCCTATTTTTATTTTACAGAAAAGAGCCATAAGGATTATTGCAAGAAAACATTACTGTCATCCATCTAGTATATTATTTTTTCAGTTGAAATTACTGATGTTCCATGATTTAGTAGATTACCATATTTTAATGATGATGTATAAAGCTCATAACAATGCACTATTGTACCCTTAAATATTTAGACACATTTTGTTAAAAGATCAAGCTGTTATAACCTAAAGGGAACTGATGTACAAGCCCAAAACCAGAAAAGTTGGCACGTTGTGGAAATCGCAAATAAAAACAGAATACAATGACTTGCAAATCTTTTTCAACCTATATTCAATTGAACACACTGCAAAGACCACATACTTAACGTTCGAACTGGTAAACTTTGTTATTTTTTGCAATTATTAGCTCATTTGGAATTTGATGCCTGCAACATGTTTCAAAAAAGCTGGCACAAGTGACAAAGAAGACAGAGAAATTTGAGGAATGCTCATCAAACACTTATTTGGAATATCCCACAGGTGAACATGCAAATTGGGAACAGGTGGGTGCCATGATTGGGTATAAAAGCAGCTTCCTTGACATGCTCAGTCATCCACATAGAAGGATGGGGCGAGGGTCACCACTCTGTGAACAAATGCGTGGGCAAATTGTCGAACAGTTCAAGAACAACTTTTCTCAACGAGCTATTGCAAGGAATTTAGGAATTTCACCATCTACGGTCCGTAATATCATCAAAAGGTTCAGAGAATCTGGAGAAATCACTACACGTAAGGGGCAAGGCCGAAAACCAACATTGAATGCCCGTGACCTTCGATCCCTCAGGCGGTACTGCATCAAAAACCGACATCAGTGTGTAAAAGATATCACCACATGGGCTCAGGAATACTTCAGAAAACCACTGTCAGTAACTACAGTTCGTCGCTACATCTGTAAGTGCAAGTTAAAGCTCTACTATGCAAAGCAAAAGCCATTCATCAACAAGATCCAGAAACGCCGCCGGCTTTGCTGGGCCCGAGCTCATCTGAGATGGACTGATGCAAAGTGGAAAAGTGTTCTGTGGTCTGATGAGTCCACATTTCAAATTGTCTTTGGAAACTGTGGACGTCGTGTCTTACGGACCAAAGAGGAAAAGAACCATCAGGACTGTTATAGGCGCAAAGTTCAAAAGCCAGCATCTGTGATGGTATGGGGGTGCATTAGTGCCCAAGGCATGGGTAACTTACACATCTGTGAAGGCACCATTAATGCTGAAAGGTACATACAGGTTTTGGAGCAACATATGCTGCCATCCAAGCGACGTCTTTTTCATGGACGCCCCAGCTTATTTCAGCAAGACAATGCCAAGCCACATTCTGCACGTGTTACAACAGCGTGGCTTCGTAGCAAAAGAGTGCGGGTCCTCCCCTGGCCTGCCTGCAGTCCAGACCTGTCCCCCATTGAAAATGTGTGGCGCATTATGAAACGTAAAATACGACAACGGAGACCCCGGACTGTTGAACAACTTAAGCTGTACATCAAGCAAGAATGGGGAAGAATTCCACCTGAAAAGCTTCAAAAATTGGTCTCCTCAGTTCCCAAACGTTTACTGAGTGTTGTTAAAAGGAAAGGCGATGTAACACAGTGGTAAATATGTCCCTGTGCCAACTTTTTTGCAATGTGTTGCTGCCATTGAATTCTAAGTTAATGGTTATTTGCAAAACAAAATAAAGTTTCTCCGTTCGAACATTAAATATATTGTCTTTGCATTCTATTCAGTTGAATATGGGTTGAAAAAGATTTGCAAGTCATTGTATTCTGTTTTTATTTGCGATTTGCACAACGTGCCAACTTTTCTGGTTTTGGGCTTGTATTTGTAAAGACACAATACAGAACCAGCTTGAAGGGACGGTCTACCTCAGACCAGGGAGTTGGATTGTGGAATGACTTAGAGTGCGATATAAAAAAGCAATGTCAATGTTTGTGTTTAAAAAAATGATAAAGAGTGAATTGTTGAAGAAATATGTATGAAGTAGTTCAATGTGTAATATCTCGAAATTTGAAAATTGAGGTGAGTTATTCATTTTTTTTCATTATTACTTATATATAATTATTGTTTGAAATGATTTTTTTTATTTTAAAAAGGGGCAGACATAATAAGATATGTTCTTCTTCTGCTGCCTTTCATTTTATATTTTCTTTTTTATACAAGAAACGTGTTTGTTGTGTGTTCTTTTTTTATAAAATGAATAAATAAAATAATAATAAAAAAAAACACCATGATCCCCCAAACCCTGATGGACAAACTACTCACACTTGGACTCAGTCCCTCCATTTGTAACTGGGTACTAGACTTCTTAACAAACAGACCACAGTCAGTGAAGATCCACAACTTCTCCTCCTCCACTACTGTATAACCCTCAGCACTGGCTCTCCAGGACTGTGTGCTGAGCCCTCTTCTGTTCACTCTGCTCACATATGATTGTGCAGCCACACATCCAGGTTGTCATATTGTTAAGTTTGCAGATGATACAGCTGTGGTGGGATGCATCACAAACAATGATGAGTCCAGCTACAGACAGGAGGTGGAACATCTGGAGAGCTGGTGCAAAGAGAATAATCTTCACATGAATGTGAAGAAGACAAAGGAGATGATTGTGGACTTCAGAAGGAACAAACACACCCACACCCCACTGAACATAAGAGGATCTGCAGTGGAAGTGGTCTCCAGCTACAAGTACTTGGGTGTACACATGAATGATAACCTCAGCTGGAGCAACAACACCACCAGCCTGATCAAGAAAGGTCATCAGAGACTCTACTTCCTCAGACGGCTGAGACGAGCTGGTCTGAGAAGCTCAGTCCTCACCTCCTTCTACAGGTGTGCAGTGGAGAGCATCCTGTGCTCCAGCATCAACGTGTGGCATGGAGGCTGCACAGCTGCAGAAAGAAAAGCTTTGCAGAGAGTGGTGAAGGCTGCACAGAAGATGTTGGAGTCAGTCTCCCCACCATCACAGACATCTACACCTCCAGATGCAGGAAGAGAGCCACCTGCATCATGAAGGACCACACTCACCCAGCACACAACTTTTTGCCCCGCTCCCCTCAGGAAGGAGGTTAAGGAGCATTAAGTGTAGAACCACTAGACTGAGGAACAGCTTCTACCCTGAGGCTGTTAGACTCATGAATCCATAATCAGGATTATCACTGTGGGAAAAAAATCACTGTACTGTAATGCCACTTGATTGTTGATATGTGCTGCAGCCTGCTGACTATCCATACTGCTGATCTCATGCTGCTGATTTATTTCATTCTGCTGTGTTCATTCATACTCATCTGCTCACACAGACTCATGTTCGTGCTGCTTTTGTTCAGCGTTTTGTTTTTGTACTATTAGTGCTTAGTGCATTTCTTAGTTCATATGTTAGATCTTATTACTGTTTTTCTTTACAATTTATACTTTTGTTGGATGTAACTGGGACCCTGTGTAAACTATTTTGTTCCACCACATGTACCACATGTGGTGGAACGACAAATAAAGAAACTTTGACTTTGAAAAGCTAAAACTAGTGATTGCTAGCAAAAAAATAGGCTAGCAGAAAAATGCTAAAATTGGCTAAATCTATGCTAAAGCTAAAACAGTAAAACACTATCTAAAAGTATCAAAAAACTAAGATATTATCTAAAAACTAAAAGTGATGGATGGATCTACTGTTCAACAACTTTTAGTTTAATTATCCATCCATCCATCCATCCATCCATCAACTTTACCTGACACGTCCTATTAAGGTTGCAGGGGTCAGTGGTGCTCATATCCAGGAGTCACTGTGCGAGAGGCGGGGACACCCTGGACAGGTCTCCCGTCCATCACAGGGACACACAGAGACAAATGAGACAAACATTCACTCTCTCACTCACACCTAGAGACAATTTAGAGTTACCAATCAGACTAACATGCATGTTTTTGGTCTGCGGGAGGAAACCGGAGTACCCGGAGGAAACGCACGCATGCACGGAGAGAACATGCAAACTCCACTCAGAAAGTTCCCCGGCTGGGATTTGAACCGACGACCTTCTCGCTGAGAGGCAACAGCTCCACCAACTGAGCCACCGGGCTGGCCAGAACAGTAGACTCAAATTAGTACAGGTAGTCCTCGACTTACGACAGAGTTACGTTCCTACGGCGCGTCATATGTCGAAAATCGTCGTAAGTCGGAAAACACATACACACTGGCCGCCACCTATACACGTACATGTACGGTACTGTACAGTTACCAAGCACTTCACCTATCCTAACACAGCACCCTACATAATTATCAAAAAACACATGCAGTACATTTGGAGCCATAATGAAGGGAAAAAAAGTTCATTTCTTACTGGGAGCTGGTGAATTCTTCCTCCGTCTGTTAGCATGTTAGCTCGTTGCACGTCCGAGCTCTGCAGCTTCACACGGTCCAAACTGTTTACAGGAACGACTGTTAGCATGTTAGCTCCATACATTTGGAGCCATAATGAAGGGAAAAAAGAGTTAATAACTTACTGGGAGCTGGTGAAGCCGTTTCTCCGCGTGTTAGCATGTTAGCTCCGTGTCCCGGCAACATCCGAGGCCTCAAAGCCATTCCTCCGCCTGAGACGTCCACAGAGTTCACAGAGCGTTTCCAGCTCATGTATCCGAGCGCAGATTGGACACACGGTCCGTCCAAAGCAGGCTGTCGAAGCCGGAGCTAACCGAAGCTAACCGGAATCTGCAGGACACTGCAGAAAACTGCGTAAATCGGCTTCAAAATAATAATAATAATACTTTATTTATAAAGCCATTTAAAACAACCACAGCTGCAACAAAGTGCTGTATACATAAAATCAAGAACATTTAAACCCGGAGGAAACGCACGCATGCACGGAGAGAACATGCAAACTCCACTCAGAAAGTTCCCCGGCTGGGATTTGAACCGACGACCTTCTCGCTGAGAGGCAACAGCTCCACCAACTGAGCCACCGGGCTGGCCAGAACAGTAGACTCAAATTAGTACAGGTAGTCCTCGACTTACGACAGAGTTACGTTCCTACGGCGCGTCATATGTCGAAAATCGTCGTAAGTCGGAAAACACATACACACTGGCCGCCACCTATACACGTACATGTACGGTACTGTACAGTTACCAAGCACTTCACCTATCCTAACACAGCACCCTACATAATTATCAAAAAACACATGCAGTACATTTGGAGCCATAATGAAGGGAAAAAAAGTTCATTTCTTACTGGGAGCTGGTGAATTCTTCCTCCGTCTGTTAGCATGTTAGCTCGTTGCACGTCCGAGCTCTGCAGCTTCACACGGTCCAAACTGTTTACAGGAACGACTGTTAGCATGTTAGCTCCATACATTTGGAGCCATAATGAAGGGAAAAAAGAGTTAATAACTTACTGGGAGCTGGTGAAGCCGTTTCTCCGCGTGTTAGCATGTTAGCTCCGTGTCCCGGCAACATCCGAGGCCTCAAAGCCATTCCTCCGCCTGAGACGTCCACAGAGTTCACAGAGCGTTTCCAGCTCATGTATCCGAGCGCAGATTGGACACACGGTCCGTCCAAAGCAGGCTGTCGAAGCCGGAGCTAACCGAAGCTAACCGGAATCTGCAGGACACTGCAGAAAACTGCGTAAATCGGCTTCAAAATAATAATAATAATACTTTATTTATAAAGCCATTTAAAACAACCACAGCTGCAACAAAGTGCTGTATACATAAAATCAAGAACATTTAAACACATAAAATATGAGTTTTCAATTTTCATTTATTTTTTATGAGATGCGTAAGTCGAGGACTACCTGTATGGTCCGAAATGAAAAACATGAAAATGCTAGCTAAAGGCTAAAAGTAAAAAACGACTAACTTAAAGCAAAAGTAGCAAAAGGCTCAATTTAGCAATCTGCAAGCTAAAAGATAAAGCTGGTGTGTTTTTGAAAACATTAAAAAAAAGATGGTGTCATCTTTCGTGCAGGTTCGAAATGAACTTTTTTAAAGGTGATGTTTGCACAAAGCCCCGTGACGTATGACCAGTCCAGATCACACAGTGACTGCTGGATATGGGCACCGGTGACACCCCGCCACCCGAAAAGGAACAGATAGTAAACGTAACGGACGGCTTGTACAAAGCTGCAGTTTTGAATCTGACGAACGAATGCAAAAATGTAAAAGTTGATCCGGCTAAGTTCTGGAAGTGAAGTCCCATCGCTCCACGGAAAAACATGTCGAGCCAGCTGCCCCTCCTGCCTCCGCCGCCCGCCTGCACCAGGCACATTCCCCACGTCTGTGAGAAATACTCAACGCAAAAGCAATTAGAGATGAGGTCAAACGTGGCGTCTGCAAAGTCCCTGCTCGGGTTTTTAAATAAGGCAATTCATCCAACCTGCCCTGTTTGGGGCTGTTTATTTGTTGGCTGCCATGATTTATCAGACATGTGATGCAGTAAGTTGCTATCTCTGTCATGGCCGTTTCAACGTGTTGAATTTCACACGCATATTACAGCTCTGCAAAAAAAAAAGATGGACCTGAACAGCATGTTTATTACCATTAACAGACCGCAGCAGAAAGATGATTTGACGCAGGGCTGGTTCAGCAACTTTTACTTTGAAGGAATCTGCTTGAAAACAGTTCATTTGTTCAAGGTTTTCATCTTCAAGCTGCTGTGCACAGGTTTTAAATGTGGACGCACAGGTGTCCACTCCGCCTGCATCCTGCAGCTGAAGGGGGTTTTGTGCAGATCTGTTAGCAGCTGCGCCGTCTTGTGAGTAAACGCTGCCTCGCTAAAGGAGGCCTCCCCGAAGCCAGTTTGCACCCAGTAGACTAATGCCTCTTATCAACAGGTCTGGTTCCTGTAAGGTCCCATTGTGGCTAGTTTGGGCCAGTTCCTATGGGACCGGTTTATTTCTGTATCCACTGCACGCTTAGGACCCCTTTAGTGGGCGTGAAGTTCTCCTGCAGTGGGCGGGTAATTCTCCTGCAGTGGGTGGATCATTAATATCAACGCTTCTAACCAGCTGGTGGCGCTAGTGATACATTAAGCTCTTTATTAACCACTAACACACACATTAGAAGAAGAGCTGGAAAAGAACACACAACCAAAGTGGATGAGCTTGTTTCTTTTTTGAACATTCTGCTTTGTCTGTGGCTTTTTCAGCCACAGACAAATGTTCATATACATATATATATGTATATATATATATATATATATATATATATATATGTATATATATATATGTGTGTGTATATATACACATATATGTATATATATTGTATATACATACATGTGTACACATACAAACATATGCGTGAGTATATATATATATAACACACACACGTGTTTATATATATACATACATGTGTGTATATATACACATATATGTACACATACATACATAATATATACTGTACATACATATATATTTATATATACAGTACATACATATACACATATATACATATATATATACATATATATTTATATATACACACATTGATGATGGTGGAGTACACTACTTTGGACAAAACTGAAAGTGGCATGCATCCTAAAAAATCTGCGCCGCTCCATTGTCCCAGTTGATCAACAAGTGTGTTCCAAACTAAAACATTTGTAATATAAACTTAACAATATGTAATCAATCAATTCCAATCAAAATATCAAAGCAACTTTATTTAAATACTGTAAATGTTACATGTCAATAAAATTGTAACAGTTTTAAAAAATGAAAGATTGGTGTTATTTGTAGAAACAGAAAAACATATTACTAAATCTGCAGTTATGTATGAAATATGAACTTAAAATATCATCACTGGAATCTTAACCTGTTGTTCCAAAACATGTAACAATAATTAAAAGTAAAATTTGGCCAATAGCTCAGGTAAAAATGCTGACCTGTAGAACATTTCTACATTTTTCACTGCTTCTGTAAAGAACTCACCATCAGACACAATCCTCTGTGAATAAAGTCATCTGACCCAGAACTAAAGTTCTTTAGTTTGTAGCAGGTCGCTTTTGTAAAAGAGTCCACGAGGCTCAATGAGATTTACCTGACTAAATAAAGGTTGAATGAAAAACACCATGAAGTCACAGTACCCCTGCTCCGTCACAAACTGAGCTTGTATGACATCTGCTGAGTTCATAGGACCTGTTTGTGTTGTCAATGCAGGACTGTTTTTTTTTTTTACTGAGGCACCGAGGACATCTTTGGCACAATGTGGACAAGGTGCAGGAGAGCAGAGCATCAGGAGAAGCTCTGAGGTCTGTTCGGCTGCAGTTGATGTGTAGTCTGGAGTCACAAGATCAGATCCTGATGCAGCAGTTCAGCGATGGCTTCATATGTCTGGCTGGCTGTTTTCACTGCCCCATCTGGCAAACAACACAAAATTATTGTTATAATCTCCTCTAAACATCATTGTCCTTTGCTTTTATCTGTAATTTTCAAAGTTTGGAGTGTTTCTGTCATGACATACTTGCTTTACAGTGCAGTGACTTGTCCCATCCTTCTCCAAGGACACCCACGGCTAGAGGATCTTTACACAGGAACTGACTGATTAACCTGAAATAAATCACATTACACATTAATACAGGCCTATAGGCCTAAGTGACAAATTTATGGATTTTTCCCCATATTTATAAACCATTTTTGGACTGAGATATGACCGTTTCCATTTATTCTGACTGAACCAAAACAAACCAAAAACAGAAGTACAGTACAGTAGATAGAAGTAACATGTATGGCATGAAGTTGGCGGTTGTATCACGTAATATGAAAACGTGGCTATAATGATAAATTCAAAAAAGTTCAAGACAAAAACAACTGGACTTTATTTATTATACTATGCTTTAGACTATTTTTTTCCTTCCTTGCACTTTTTAGAATTTACCATGTCCTGGATGACTGAGAATCTTCACTCGCTATTATCGACTCAAACGGCCTGCCATACCCCACATTCTGCTCTGCTTCGATCGAACCTTGAAAACAGCTGCCAACTCGGCGAATTTGACCATTAAAGTGCATTTATTAAGCAAATGATAGACTCAGACACACCTCCTCTCCTACAATTTCGAGCTAACAAATATTGTTTATGTGATTTTCTTGTTATATTTCAGAGAAACGAGCCGTTCCGCCATCTTTTTTTTTTTTTCAGAAAAGCCTCTCGGCTGTTGCTGAAGCTAGTCTCCGGTGTTTTTTCAGTCCAAAAACGCTCAGAGAGTTGCATGACTCACTGGAAATATGCTTAAAGTTATAAAACACTCACCATCTACTATAGACTCCATAAGAAGAGAAGTGGCTGTGTCAAGGCCAGTCTCCCTCCCACTGTTGGCTGGGCAGTTTGCATTTCCTGGAAGACCGACTCTTCTTCTTCTTCTTCTTCTTCTTGGCGGATTGCAAACAACGTTCAGGTGCATACGCCACCTACTGGAGAAGACTGAATCTCCGCCCTCCGACCTAGGAATACGCCCCCTGACCAATCAGTGAACACGCTGTGCTGATGTCATAACTGGACCCTAGAGGAACCGGACCTTTGTACCTGAGTGAAGCAGGCACCAAAATAGGACCGGTTTCACGTGAACAGGACCCTGTGGGTACACCCCATAACTAGTTGTTAACTAGTTACGAACGAGCCCGAACGAGCGCGAACAGGACCTGTTGATAAGAGGCAAAAGTGTGTTGTCACCCGAGTGTGCTGTGTTGTCGGGTGTGAGCTGAAGCAAACTACGGCTGCTCTTCAGGAGTAGCACGCCGTTAAGAACATATTAACAACACAACAGCTTGTTGTGTTTTAGACACATTTTAGAAAGTAAAGGAGATAGTTTTTTATATTTTGCAATAAAAAAAAAAACAGATTTTAATCGGAGTGCTTCGGATTTGTGTAATATTTACTTGTTTCTACTCTTATTGTGGCAATAAAGTTATACAGGTAGTCCTCGGGTTATGACGTTTCGTGGTTACGACACATCTCCCATAAAAAAATAAATTTAAAAAAATTACTATGAAAAGCAGAGTTACGTAGTTTTACATCGTAAACGGAATGCGGAATACGGTGGATGGACCGGGTTTTACGTCGTAAACGTAGTGGCGGAGGAATACTGCACTGTACTCTCAAAAAAGCTGAGTCTGGTCCTCTGGACATTCAAAAAACAAAACTCTACTGTGAACGCGGTTTTACGTCGTTAACGGAATGCGGAATACGGCAGATGGACCAGTTTTACGTCGCAAACGGAATGCGGAATACGGCAGATGGACCGGTTTTACGTTGTAAACTTAGCGGCGGAGGAATACACTGCACTGTAGTACTGTGAACGCGGTTTTACGTCGTAAACGGAATGCGGAATACGGCAGATGGACCGGTTTTACGTTGTAAACTTAGCGGCGGAGGAATACACTGCACTGTAGTACTGTGAACGCGGTTTTACGTCGTAAACGGAATGCGGAATACGGCAGATGGACCGGTTTTACGTTGTCAACTTAGCGGCGGAGGAATACACTGCACTGTAGTACTGTGGGGCCGAGATGGTGTAGAGGCAGGGCAGCCGGCTCAGGACCGGAAGGTCCCGGGTTCGATCCCCGGTCACTGCATACCTCGTTGTGTCCCTGGGCAAGACACTTAACCCCGAGTTGCTCCCGGTAGGACAGGCAGCGCCTTGCATGGCAGTCTACCGCTACCGGTGTATGAATGTGTGTATGAATGGGTGGATGGCTGGTACTGTGAAGCGCTTTGGGGCCCCTCATAGGGGGCTGGAAAGCGCTATATAAGTAAGCTCCATTTACCATTTACTGTACTGCGAACGCGGGTTTACGTCGTAAACGGAATGCGGAATATGGCAGATGGACCGGTTTTATGTCATAAACGTAAAGCAGCGGCGGAAAATATTGTAATTATGCGGTGCAGCGGCAGAGGGATACTGTACTGTACTGTACTGTGAACGCGGTTTTACGTCGTAAACGGAAAACGGAATACAGGTACAGCGGATGGACCGAGGAGAATGGCGTCAACAGCATCCTGGTAGGTCATTAACTCTTTTTTCCCTTCATTTTGGCTCCCAAACGTATGTGTTTTTTTGATAATTATGTAGGGTACTGTGTTAGGATAGGCTAAGTGTTTGGTAATACCGTACTGTACATGTATATGGTGTAGTATGTACGTATATTCCGACTTACATCTAAAATTGGTTTACGACGCTGCGTAGGAACGGATCTACGTCGTAAGTCGAGGACTACCTGTATTTACATCTTTTATTGGCATAACTCTCATATACTGTAGTTCATTTAAACTGGTTGCTTTCCCAGCTTTTAATCTGAATCCACAAGTTTTCTATCTGTTTCACGTTGGTACCATGAGAAGGTCATTCCTGAAGCTAAATGTTAGCTAGCCTTCTTTTCTTGCTGATTCCTGACCATCCTGATCAGTTTCTGCATCTTCTTAGGTCCAAGGCTGCGTAGACATCTCATTGCATCTCCTGTGCACATAATATTAGCATCTAAAGACGTAAAAAAAATGCAATGCAAACATATGAGCATGTATAGTCACAGTTTTCAGATGATTAGTTACTTTATACCAATAGCAACTACCTCATACATATACTGTGTACATAAACTTCATATGCTGCTTTGTCACTCTATTACAAATGTCAATGCCAGAACTTTCATTTTATTTTATAGATATACTTTTTACACTTTTATACTACTATGCAAAAAACTCAGGACAGTATTACACTTTTGTTATTTCATTTTATGCTTATGTTTATTAAATGTTTAGTGTTTTAGTGTTGGTGTAACTTTTCATACTTTCATACTACTACTATGCAAAAACTACTATGCAAAAACTCAGGACAGTATTACACTTTTATTATTTCATTTTATGCTTATGTTTATTAAATGTTTTAGTGTTTAAATGTTTACTGTTGCACCGAGGGACAGAGAGAAATGCAATTTCAATCCTGTGTATGTCCTGTACATATTGCAGTTTTGACAATAAAGTTGACTTTGACTTTATTTAAAATATTCCGCTGTGTCAGAGATTAGGAGAGATCAAAAAGTGAGAATCTTAAAAACGGTTGTGTTCAGACGCTGTGATGGCTCTTTTTCTTTACTTTCACCTCTGTGTCAAGATGAAGCTAAGCAAACAGAGGAAGAGGCTGGAAGGAGAAGGATGGGGAAGGCAAACAGAGACCAGCTCTGTACTCAGATCTGCTGTCCGCCCTGTCCACATGGGCAGGGTTAGGCCCTGGATAAGATCCGTAAAGAACAAAAATGTATTTTTTATTTTTATTTTTAAGTTTAGAGCGAAAACTTTTGAAGATTTTGGTCTTTAAGTATTTTTATTTCCTACTTGTTCAAATGAAAACCATCTGAAAACAGACTAAAACTCTGAAGTCATCGGCTTTACGTTCATTTCTCTTAAAAACGAGCTTGTTTTAATTTGAAATCAAAGTACATTTCCAAAAAGTTGAAGCAGGAATAAGTGTCTTATAATTTCTACTTAAAATCCAGAATTTATGCATTTCTATAATTACATTTGTTTTTGCTATTAAGGTTTCACATTTATCCTTATCTGTATTCTTTTTTGCAGCACTTAATAATTGTTTCTGCTTTAAAAATTAGTTATTCTTTTCTTCAACAAGAACAAATGATTAGAATTTTAGCTACACTTTCACATGATAAGGTTGGTTTGGAAATGAATAATTAATCTTTTAAAGGAAGCATGTGGTCCTCTTGATTTTAGCCTGGAGGTGAAAACATTGTTTATTAACCCTTGATCTGATAATTACTTTAAAAGGGACTGACTGCAAACTATATATATATATATATATATATATATAATATATATATATATATATATATATA
>JBBPBX010042765.1:0-28245 GCA_038048925.1 Garcialebias charrua | reverse complement strand
TTACTGCTCTGTCCTGTAGGACATTACTGTTCTGAGGACATTACTGCTCTGTCCTGTAGGACATTACTGCTCTGTCCTGTAGGACATTACTGCTCTGTCCTGTAGGACATTACTGCTCTGTCCTGTAGGACATTACTGCTCTGTCCTGTAGGACATTACTGCTCTGTCCTGTAGGACATTACTGCTCTGTCCTGTAGGACATTACTGCTCTGTCCTGTAGGACATTACTGCTCTGTCCTGTAGGACATTACTGCTCTGTCCTGTAGGACATTACTGCTCTGTCCTGTAGGACATTACTGCTCTGTCCTGTAGGACATTACTGCTCTGTCCTGTAGGACATTACTGCTCTGTCCTGTAGGACATTACTGCTCTGTCCTGTAGGACATTACTGCTCTGTCCTGTAGGACATTACTGCTCTGTCCTGTAGGACATTACTGCTCTGTCCTGTAGGACATTACTGCTCTGTCCTGTAGGACATTACTGCTCTGTCCTGTAGGACATTACTGCTCTGTCCTGTAGGACATTACTGCTCTGTCCTGTAGGACATTACTGCTCTGTCCTGTAGGACATTACTGCTCTGTCCTGTAGGACATTACTGCTCTGTCCTGTAGGACATTACTGCTCTGTCCTGTAGGACATTACTGCTCTGTCCTGTAGGACATTACTGCTCTGTCCTGTAGGACATTAGTGGTGCTGCTGATGGATGCTTCTTGGTCTCCTCTTCATTACAGACAACTTTTAAACATCACCTGGTGCTTTTGTTGGTTTAGATTTATTTTGTTAAATGTAACAATAAACCTCATTTACTCTCAAAAGAACCTCTGATTTGTCTGATTCAGATGATTTAGATGATTTGTCTGATTCAGATGATTTAGATGATTTTTCAGTGGTTTATTAAACATTTCTTGCAGTCTCCGCCACAGGATTCTTTCTGTAGATCTGAACCAGGATCAGTTCTATGTGTGGAACTGATGTCAACAAGAAGAACTGGCTGGTGTTGGTAGAGATGAAGTTTGTCTTCATTAATGTTTAGTTTGTTGGATAGAAATCATCCAGATGTAAAGCAACAACATCTGGCCAGAGGCAGGTAGGTCTATGAAATGTAGAATAATTATTTCCACTCTCCATGCTCATGAATCAGACTTCCATTTAAAGGATTCAACTCTGAAACCTTCTAATGTTCTTTAGTTCAGACGTCACCTGAAGGCAGCAAAGCTCTAAATTGATCATTTAGTTTACAGCCACGTTTCATTTGGTCACGTTTGATCTGTCTTATTCACTACAGTCACACACCAACATTTACAATAGAATAGAATAGAAACAGCCTTTATTGTCCCACAGATGGAAATTCAAGTGTAACAGCAGCAACAGATAAAAAGGTTCACACAAAAAGTTCCTGAAATGGTAAAAACAATATATAAAGAAATAAGATAAACAATATTCAATATGTATTAGAACAGTGAGAATGGCAGACTATTGACAGTATTACAGGCAGAGTGTGTGTTTTAGCAGAGGTCAGCATGTATTTAATACTTATAGAGTTTGTTGGAGCAGTGATGGTTGTAGAGGCTAACAGCTGCTGGAGGAAAGAGCTGCAGTAACGCTCCTTTAGGATGCAGTCATCTGTCACTGAAGGAGCTCTGCAGTTCAGCAACAGCTTCATGCATGGGCTGGGACACGTTGTCCAGCAATGATGTTATTTTAGCTAGAGTCCTCCTGTCTCCCTGTATTTAGCTCTTTCAGAGATGATTTGGTTCTTAATATTTGACAAATCAGCTTTGTGTTTGAATATTTTTGTCTCTGAAGTCAGACCAGATTATTATATTCTGGAAGACGTGTTCATGTTCTACAAGGAAAAGTTAAAAATATATATATATTTTAAAATAGTTTTAATATTTGTACTTTATAGCTTACAACCTTTTTTCTGAACCATTTTGGCCTTGGTGTCCTCAGGCTGTTTCTGTGAGTAGCAAGTGGCCATCTGACCTAAAACATTTGATTGTTATAATGATGATTGATTGTTTTGGACAGATGAGTCATTTTGCTCGTGTTAAAAGCTTCTGAGATTCCAACAGGAGGTTGACTTGAAACACAGCAAAGAAGCTACTTATGGGACAGATCTGGTTGGCAGGCCACAGACTGATGAAGTCCTCTGGATGGAAGACGAAACATTTCCCTCTTAAAGAAACTGGTCCAGATGACATGATTTAACCTTTTTTGTTATAGTTTTAATGTTGTTATATTAGTAAAATTCTGCTTTTAAAACATCAATAAAACACAAGTTTACAAAAAATATTAATATGAAGCTGACTTTCATAGTAAAACATTTTAAAAGTAAATTCAGCATTTTTCAAAGACTTTGATGTAATTACAGCACTGACCACCAGAGGTCAATAAAGGAACATCTGCTACAATGAAGAAAGTTAAAACAGGAAGTAAAACTTGAAGTTCTGGTTTGTCTTATAAAATGTAAATCACACAAAGTGAACAGATAAATTAAAAACAACTGAAGATCAATGGAAGTTATTTATGTCAGTGCTGCAAAGATAAAATTTATTCATATAAAATCCAACATGAAATCTTTTGGATTTCAAACTGTATTTTTTTTTAATTCTTTAAAAATTATATCCTTATATAACACATTGTTCAAACATTAAAGTGTAATTGTTTGAAGGTGATAATGTAAAGTGTGGATGAGGAAACAGAAGAAGCAGAAACAGTCCAGTCAGAGTGTCTGCATACAAGCTGCTGCTGCTTCAACCTCTGTGGATCATCAGAACACAGTTCATCTTCTCTGTGGATCATCAGGACACAGTTCATCTTCTCCCACAAACACACCATCATGTTCAGCTCTCCAGAACAAATGTCACAACCTCCAGCTGTAGAGAGAAGAAGAAGCAGCAGAAGAGATAAATGAGTCTTTCAGAGAGCCCAACACAAACTTCAATCACAACACATTGTGCAACATCTTTGGGTAAAACTTAGTAACTGTTGGGAGTCAACCCTGCTTGTCTGTTAGCAAAATATTTCATAAACCACTGGATGGACTTTATTTAAACTTGCAGTAAATACATTTGAAATGTTCACCTTCAACTGATTAACTTTTGGAGTCAACACAATTCAAGATGGCTGCCACAGCTATTGAAATTTAGCTTAGACATAAAATGTGGTGTGGTAGTAGCTTACAGTCATTCACAACCCATCCTCCAAGCACAAACATCAGGTGAGGAATACAGTTACTGGGAAGCTGCAGGTTTACAGGAAACACTGGATCTTTGCTTTGACAACAACTGGGTTTAGTCCAATTCTGCTGAAAGCAGCAGGAATGACTCCAACCTTCTACTGACCTCAGAGTCTCCAGTCTGTAGTCTGGACTCCTCACAAGATCCAACAGCTGCTGAACATCTGGATCCTGCAGGCGATTGTGTCTCAGGTCCAGTTCTGTCAGATGGGAGGGGTTGTACTTCAGAGCTGAGCTCAGAGAAGAACAGCTGGTCTTTGACAAACTGCAGCTCCACAAACTGAATAAAGAATAAAACATGTAGGTTTAGAAAACAAAACAAAACTTTTAAAGACATGATGTAAACTAATAACAATAATTTCAGGACAATTCAAAATGATTTCTTTGATAACTGAACTTTTTCTGTCAGTAGACCTGCTACATTCACACATCAGCTGATGAATCAAAAAGGCGTTCAATACAAGATCAACTGGACTTTATTTGTAACAGAAAACGTTTCGACTCCCATCCGGGAGTCTTTCTCAATTCCATGTAAAACTGTGGGAAGTTTGAAGTTATAACAGAACCACGCACCATCATATGTAGATTTCGAGCTAAGGTAACACATACATGTAAATTGACAGATCACACCTTAACAGTAGGAGGTTCCCTTGAAGTCTCTGGCAGAAGACACAACACTGTATGTAAATTGACAAAAACAACTCACAACCAACAAACAGAGGCTTCTCAAAGAAATTTGTTAGTCTAATTTACAGGCAAGACACCTCTGTTCCCATCCGGTGTAAGACGTTTCGGAATTAGTCCCAAAACTGAGTTGTAAGTCTTTGAAAGGTGAAATCTCAGACCTCCTCCTCTGTTGAGAGAAGGTTTTTCTCTCTTAACATAAACAGCTTCCTTCACACCTCTCTCAAACCATCTGTGCTCTCGGTCCAAGATTTGCACATTCTGGTCTTCAAATGAGTGTCCCTTGTCCGTGAGGTGGAGGTGAACAGCTGAGTTTTGTCCAGACGAGGTTGCTCTCCTGTGCTGGGACATTCTTTTGTGGATGGGCTGCTTCTTTTCTCCAATGTAACGGTCTGAGCAGATCTCGCTGCACTGGACTGCGTAAACCACACCACTCAGTTTGTGTGTGGGGGTTCTGTCCTTAGGGTGGACCAGCCTCTGTCTGAGAGTCCTGCTGGGTTTGAAATGAACTGGGATGTTGTGTTTGTTGAAAATCCTTCTGAAATTCTCTGAGACTCCAGCAACATAAGGAATGACAATGTTTTTCCCTCTGTTCTCTTTTTTCTGTTTATTAGTGTGTTTTCCCATGGGCTCACCACCTGTGGGAGGGGCCAAAGGGGTCGGGTGCAATGTGGAATGGGTGGTGGCCGAGGGCGGGGACCCTGGCGGTCTGATCCTCGGCTACAGAAGCTGGCCATTGGGACATGGAATGTCACCTCTCTGGTGGGGAAGGAGCCTGAGCTAGTGTGTGAGGTTGAGAGGTTCCGGCTAGAAATAGTCGGACTCACCTCAACGCATGGCTCTGGCTCTGGAACCAGTTTCCTTGAGAGGGGTTGGACACTCTTCCACTCTGGAGTTGCCCCTGGTGAGAGGCGCCGAGCAGGAGTGGGCATACTGGTTGCCCCCCATCTCGGTGCCTGTACGTTGGGGTTCACCCCGGTGAACGAGAGGGTAGCCTCCCTTCGCCTACGTGTGGGGGGACGGGCTCTGACTGTTGTTTGTGCCTATGCGCCAAACGGCAGCGCAGATTACCCACCCTTTTTGGAGTCCTTGGAGGGGGTATTGGAGGGTGCGCCTCCTGGGGACTCCCTTGTTCTGCTGGGGGACTTCAACGCTCACGTGGGCAATGACAGTGAGACCTGGAGGGGTGTGGTTGGGAGGAACGGCCCCCCTGATCTGAACCCGAGTGGTGTTCTGTTGTTGGACTTCTGTGCTCGTCATGGATTGTCCATAACGAACACCATGTTCAGGCATAAGGGTGTCCATATGTGCTCTTGGCACCAGGACACCCTAGGTCGCAGTTCGATGATCGACTTTGTTGTCGTCTCATCTGATCTGCGGCCGCATGTCCTGGACACTCGGGTGAAGAGAGGGGCGGAGCTGTCAACTGACCACTACCTGGTGATGAGTTGGCTCCGATGGTGGGGGAGGATGCCGGTCAGACCTGGCAGACCCAAACGTATTGTGAGGGTCTGCTGGGAACGTCTGGCAGAGTCTCCCGTTAGGCGGAGCTTTAACTCTAACCTCCGGGAGAGCTTTGAACACGTTCCGAGGGAGGCGGGGGACATGGAGTCCGAGTGGGCCATGTTCCGCGCCTCTATTGTCGAGGCGGCTTATCGGAGTTGTGGCCGCAAGGTTGTTGGTGCCTGTCGTGGTGGCAACCCTCGAACCCGGTGGTGGACGCCGGCGGTGAGGGATGCTGTCAGGCTGAAGAAGGAGTCCTATTGGGCCTTTTTGGCCTGTGGGACCCCGGAAGCAGCAGATAGGTACCGGCAGTCCAAGCGGCATGCGGCTCGGGTGGTTGCTGAGGCAAAAACTCGGGCGTGGGAGGAGTTCGGAGAGGCCATGGAGAATGACTTCCGTACGGCTTCGAGGCGATTCTGGTCCACCATCCGGCGTCTCAGGGGGGGAAAGCGGTACGCGACCAACACCATTTATGGTGGGGATGGCGTGCTGTTGACCTCAACTCGGGATGTTGTGAGTCGGTGGGCGGAATACTTCGAAGACCTCCTCAATCCTACTGGCACGTCTTCCACTGAGGAAGCGGAGCCTGGGGACTTTGGGTCGGGCTCTCCAATCTCTGGTGCTGAGGTCGCCGAGGTGGTTAAAAAGCTCCGCGGTGGCAAGGCTCCGGGGGTGGATGAGATTCGTCCTGAGTTCCTTAGGGCTCTGGATGTTGTGGGGTTGTGTTGGCTTACGCGACTCTGCAATATCGCGTGGACATCGGGGGCAGTTCCCTTGGATTGGCAGACTGGGGTGGTGGTTCCCCTATTCAAAAAGGGGGACCGTAGGGTGTGTTCCAACTATAGGGGATCACACTCTTAAGCCTCCCTGGTAAGGTCTATTCAGGGGTTCTGGAGAGGAGGGTCCGTCGGATAGTCGAACCTCGGATTCAGGAGGAGCAGTGTGGTTTTCGTCCTGGTCGTGGAACACTAGACCAGCTCTACACCCTCAGCAGGGTCCTGGAGGGTGCGTGGGAGTTTGCCCAACCAGTTTACATGTGCTTTGTGGACTTGGAAAAGGCATTCGACCGCGTCCCTCGGGGGGTTCTGTGGGGGGTACTCCGGGAGTATGGGGTACCAGGCCCTTTGATATGGGCTGTTAGGTCCCTGTACGACCGGTGTCAGAGCTTGGTCCGCATCGCTGGCAGTAAGTCAGGCTCGTTTCCAGTGAGAGTTGGACTCCGCCAAGGTTGCCCTTTGTCACCGATTCTGTTCATAACTTTTATGGACAGAATTTCTAGGCGCAGCCAAGGTGTTGAGAGGATCCGTTTTGGTGGCCTTAGAATCGCTTCTCTGTTTTTTGCAGATGATGTGGTCCTATTGGCTTCATCAGTTCGTGATCTACAGCTTTCGCTGGAGCGGTTTGCAGCTGAATGTGATGCGGCCGGGATGAGGATCAGTTCCTCCAAATCCGAGGCCATGGTCTTGAGCCGGAAAAGGGTAGCATGCCCTCTCCGGGTCGGGGAGGAGGTCCTGCCCCAAGTGGAGGAGTTTAAGTATCTCGGGATCTTGTTCACGAATGAGGGAAAACTGGAGCGTGAGATCGATAGGCGGATAGGTGCAGCGTCCGCAGTGAAGCGGGCGCTGTACCGGTCTGTCGTGGTGAAGAGAGAGCTGAGTCAAAAGGCAAAGCTCTCAATTTACCGATCGATCTACGTTCCCACCCTCATCTATGGTCATGAGCTTTGGGTTATGACCGAAAGAACAAGATCTCGGATACAAGCGGCTGAAATGAGTTTTCTCCGCAGGGTGGCTGGACTCTCCCTTAGAGATAGGGTGAGAAGCTCAGTCATCCGGGAGGGACTCGGAGTAGAGCCGCTGCTTCTCCACATCGAGAGGAGCCAGTTGAGGTGGCTCGGGCATCTGGTTAGGATGCCTCCTGGACGCCTCCCTGGTGAGGTGTTCCGGGCATGTCCCACCGGGAGGAGACCCAGAGGAAGACCCAGGACACGCTGGAGGGACTATGTTTCTCGGCTGGCCTGGGAACGCCTTGGGATTCCCCCAGAGGAGCTGCTCCAAGTGGCTGGGGAGAGGGAAGTCTGGGCCTCCCTACTTAGGCTGCTACCCCCGCGACCCGACCTCGGATAAGCGGACGAAAATGGATGGATGGATAGTGTGTTTTGTAGATTTCCTTGCTGACTTGACAAAAGCCCAGTTGGGATATCCACATGTTTGCAGTGATTTGTTGATGTGTTTCTGTTCCTTTTCCTTCCCTTCTGTCCTTGTGGGGATGTGCTCTGCCCGATGCTGTAAGGTTCTGATGACAGAAAGTTTGTGCTCCAGTGGATGGTGAGAGTCAAACAGGAGATATTGGTCTGTGTGGGTTGGTTTTCTGTAAACTTCAATGTTGAGACTGTCCTCTCCCTCCATATGCACCAAACAGTCCAAAAAAGGCAGCTTGTTATCGTTAGCATCCTCTCTGGTGAACTTGATGTTGTTATCAACCGAGTTAATGTGTCTGGTGAACGCTTCAACCTCCCTGGCTTGGATTTTGACCCAGGTATCATCCACATACCGGAACCAGTGGCGGCGCTCTAAACGGACGCAGTTTGGGAGCTCTGATATTCAACCGACACATTTTCATATATTAAAGGGAGTTGTTTGCTACAAGGAGACATTCTGCTGACAAGGTACCATAATAAGTGTATAGACACTGTAGAGTGATGTGAAGGTGCAGAAAGAAGAAAACACGAGTCCAGCAAACTATCCACCGCTAGCGTAGCTAACAACAAGCTAGCTGGATCTAAAAGTTCGACCGCTGCCAGCATGCATGATTATATTAGCCCAGATGTTGATGAGGGGATGGAAGCAGAGTTTCCACCTCTGCCCGTGACACCCTCCAAGGTTTACAGCAGAGAAACAAAGGAAGCTACAAGATACCGAGTTTCCTTCTGATGAGAAGCTACGTCTGGATTTAGCTCCGTGATTTATTTCAATTACTAATGAAAAAAGACTTCTCGTGAGTCAAATACTTTATTCTGTGATTTAGTTCCAAGCTGCTGCTGCCAGAGGCTTGTAACACTGCAGCTTCTTGTCTGTGGAGAGGAAGTTAGTTCACTCTGTTAGCATCTGTAGCTGTTAGCATCTGTAGCTGTTAGCATGTGTAGCTGTTAGCATCTGTAGCTGTTAGCATGTGTAGCTGTTAGCATCTGTAGCTGTTAACATCTGTAGCTGTTAGCATCTGTAGCTGTTAACATCTGTAGCTGTTAGCATCTGTAGCTGTTAACATCTGTAGCTGTTAGCATGTGTAGCTGTTAGCATGTGTAGCTGTTAACATCTGTAGCTGTTAACATCTGTAGCTGTTGACATCTGTAGCTGTTGACATCTGTAGCTGTTAGCATGTGTAGCTGTTAACATTGTAGCTGTTGACATCTGTAGCTGTTAGCATGTGTAGCTGTTAACGTCTGTAGCTGTTAACATCTGTAGCTGTTAACGTCTGTAGCTGTTAACATCTGTAGCCATTAGCATCTGTAGCTGTTAACATCTGTAGCTGTTGACATCTGTAGCTGTTGACATCTGTAGCTGTTAGCATGTGTAGCTGTTAGCATGTGTAGCTGTTAACATCTGTAGTTGTTAGCATGTGTAGCTGTCAGCATGTGTAGCTGTTAGCATCTGTAGCTGTTAGCATCTGTAGTTGTTAGCATGTGTAGTTGTTAACATCTGTAGCCGTTAACATCTGTAGCTGTTAGCATGTGTAGCTGTTAACATCTGTAGCTGTTAACATCTGTAGCTGTTAGCATATGCAGCTGTTAGCATATGTAGCTTTTATCATGTGTAGCTGTTAACATCTGCAGTTGTTAGCATGTGTAGCTGTCGGCATGTGTAGCTGTTAGCATCTGTAGCTGTTAGCATCTGTAGCTGTTAGCATGTGTAGCTAGCTGTTAACGTCTGTAGCCGTTAACATCTGTAGCTGTTAGCATGTGTAGCTGTTAACATCTGTAGCTGTTAACATCTGTAGCTGTTAACATCTGTAGCTGTTAGCCTGTGTAGCTGTTAACATCTGTAGCTGTTAACATCTGTAGCTGTTAGCATGTGTAGCTGTTAACATCTGTAGCTGTTAACATCTGTAGCTGTTAGCATCTGTAGCTGTTAGCATGTGTAGCTGTTAGCATGTGTAGCTGTTAGCATGTGTAGCTGTTAGCATCTGTAGCTGTTAGCATGTGTAGCTGTTAGCATGTGTAGCTGTTAGCATGTGTAGCTGTTAGCATGTGTAGCTGTTAGCATGTGTAGCTGTTAGCATGTGTAGCTGTTAGCATGTGTAGCTGTTAGCATCTGTAGCTGTTAGCATGTGTAGCTGTTAGCATCTGTAGCTGTTAGCATTGTAGCTGTTAGCATGTGTAGCTGTTAGCATCTGTAGCTGTTAGCATGTGTAGCTGTTAGCATGTGTAGCTGTTAGCATGTGTAGCTGTTAGCATGTGTAGCTGTTAGCAGCTACGTCTCGTTGTCGCGTGCTTGGATAATCTAGTCTCGTGACTGTGTGTGTGTTTTTCTGTGTAGGAGCAGGAGCTTCACGTCAGACCTCCACCAACCACATGTTTGTTCTCTAACAGGTATGGTTGTCATTTCTAGTAAAATTGTTCAATATTATACTTCGGTCCAGCAGCCTCCACTTCTAAAAGTCAGCGCTCACGCGGTTTGGTTGTGCACGCGCTAACACCATGAATTAGATAGTCACGCTTGCGAGGTTCTTTCAAAATAAAAGCTGATGTGTGTCTCCTGTTGGTACAAACTCTGTACATAAAACACATGTTAGCACTGGAAGCTGTAATGGGACCAACATTCCTGCTCAGCTGTTTCCACTAAAAGTTTGAATGTCGCCCCCATATCCAAAGAGTAGAGAACTTTTTGTGTTGCTAAGTTAAATAAATAAAAAACTTCAATGTGTTTTTCATGTTTTGACTCTAGATGATTGAAGTCATTCTTGCTGGTCTATGTTCAGAAATGATTTTTAATGTCCTCCTGTGAATATGGATCCATAATATTTAACTTTTGTCTCTGTTTTGTGGTTATTTGTATGTTCATTATGTGAGAATGTTAAATTGTTTTCCCTGAAGTTTCCATTAATATTAAAACAAAACTCTTAGTTTCCAGTGACCAGTCTCACTTCAGGCTGACTGTAGAACATCTCCAGATGTTGCTCACCAAATGTCACCAAGATCTCATGTGGAATTTCAAAATAAAGGCCCTCCAAAGTTGGACATTTTCCATGTAATTTTCCCTAAGTTGCTGTGTTTGTTGCTCGTTCTTCAGGATGTTGTAGAAACAGTGAGGGTAAGTACGACTTTACCACAAATCACATCATTACTGTGCAGAAAGTTTGTCTCATTGAAATGCAACATAGTTCAAGTAAAAACAGGAATGTTTAATTTAAAATTGTTTATATGTTTAATATTTTTAAGCAACAATAACCATTTGGAAAACTAACAGTTAAAATTGTACATTAATTTCAGAAATAACATTTATATCATTTTAACATCCAGTGTTTATTTTTACTGGTAAATTTTGAGAATTACAAGAGCTTTGTGTTATTTGTCCATGTCGACCAAAATCACTGGAGGTTTCTGGTTAGTGTGTATAAAAATTATACTTATTGTTCTCTGAGAACATTTTAATTTAAAGTTTCATATTTTGATTTGTGCAGAAACTCTGTGAACCACACAGTCTTTGTGGTGGATCAAGTTCAGCAGAAGACAATTCAAAACCTGCAAAAACATTTAGGTAAGTATTTATTAACAGACAGAGGAGAAAAGTATAACTCTGAATTATAAATGGTGAACTGGTTTTAAAATGATTTTAGTTGCTGTTATGGCCATGAAGGACAGATGCACATTTTATTCCAGTTTTATTCAGGAACATGCGTACATTACACATAAATGTTTTTTCGCTGAAACTAAATAACTTCTTCCTGATCATTTTGAAAGACATTTAGTAACAACTTGAGTTCGACATATCATGCCAGAGTAAGGACGACACGTGTTCCTTGTGTTATGGACCTACAAAGTTTTTGAACAGTTGAAGTCGTCCTGCTACATTTATTAAACATCAAATGTTTCTACAGCTTTCTCTTCTTTTATAAAATAGATTTTCTGAATCATTAGAAACTTCATTTCCTTCAAACTACTAA
The DNA here is from genome assembly GCA_038048925.1 of Garcialebias charrua. Taxonomy (NCBI): domain Eukaryota; kingdom Metazoa; phylum Chordata; class Actinopteri; order Cyprinodontiformes; family Rivulidae; genus Garcialebias; species Garcialebias charrua. Next base: position 16,655 of record JBBPBX010042765.1, on the reverse strand, counting down.
TTGGTTTTGATTTGTTTAAAAACCCACATTTATCTAAGTCAACTGATCATAATGTTCATGTTATTAAAATACAGTCAGTTATCACACTCACTGTTAAAGTCTAATAGAAAATAAATCAGTAAAATTAATTTAAATGTTGCTCATTAATTGTTCTTTTAATTGTAATTAGAATATTTACCTGATGATGTTCAAATCAGTTCCTACAACTTGTGTTTCTTGAACAATTTGTTTAAAATATTTACTAATTCTATTAAAAGCTGCAACAGAGTTGAGCTGACATTAAGGAGAGCGTGTCAGAAAAATGTGATTGTGTGGACGTTAAATAGAAAGGAGGCGTCGTGCTGCAGCCGCTCCAAAAGGATGGAAATAGCTGCTGGGACGTTGTTGTGATAGTTTTTAACTTTAAAGTTTGTGAAACTTCATCTGTAGGACTTTTGTTACTTGTTAACTGTTTGTACCTTTTCTTATGGTTTATATATTTTTAGATTGTCAGAGAAGTGATGAAGACTTTCCAGATGTTCCAGCCATCAGTTTTGAAAGATCAAAACTGGAAATCATAAATAAAGAGGAATGGGTCAACAGATACTGACTGCATCAGGTTTGGTCCTGAAGTTTTTATTTCAAATTTCTAATAGACTTATTCATTATTGTTAAACAAGTAAGTGACTAAAAATTGTTCACTTTGAAGATAATATTTTAAACTTCAAAGGTTGTTAAGAAGGTGAATAGGAGACAAATAATATCTGATTGTTGAGCTGAGACATGAAAAGACTGAATGTAATTCAAATAAGTGATAAAGTTCACAATCACATTTGACTCTTCAAGAGAATTGTGTGTAAATAAATGAAACAATGATCTGTTTGAACCTTTAAGGTCAAGATGCAGGTGAATCCAGTCAGAAATGTTCTTTGTATCAAACTAAACACTAGAACACTACCTGACTGGATAAATGTGGATCCAGCAACACAATTCCCTCAAAAACTACGTTTCTACTACAGCTGTGTAAAGTATTGCTGTGTGAATGTAAAATATGTCATATTTAATTGTAATATGTTTCTTCTGAGTGTTTTGTCTGGCTCCATGTTACTTCATTAGTTGGCTCCATGTTTGGTTTCTGATGAACCGTGCACTGTGTGCACAGAAATCCACAATCAAAGCAAACACATGCAATGGAAGAACTTACAGGAAGCAGCTTTATGTCATGATGTTTATCATTTTAAATTATTTAGTCATTTTTACATTCAGATATTACTAACAGCTTTATGGTGAGAGTTACTTATAAAATAGTGTAAATTCATTAAAGTTGAACGTGTTAAGGAGATTAAAGGTCTAACATTCCTTGAAATCATCAGAACATCTGGTCATAGTGGATGTAGTTTTAGATGTTTGAGTCAAACTGTACAGATGACCTTATGAACAATCTCAGGTTATTTTGGGAGATCATTTGTGATCTGTTACCTCTTGAAATATGTTTTGAGGATGACTCTCAGCTACTGCCACATCAGCTGCACTTCAGTATCTGACAGACTCAGAACTTGTGATTTTTGGTTCAATTAGCTGTGGTGGCCATCTTGAATAGGTTGACTCCCAAAGATAGATTTACTTACAAATATTACTTTTAGAGACTTTGACTCAAATCAATCACTAATTTCATAACATCATTTGAGAATGTAAAGGATAAATAATAATTTTCACCCAAATCAATGATATTTCTAACTTATTTAGCAGATCTGGTGAGACACGTGAGAAATGGTTCCACGAGCAGCTCTGAGTCTTGAATGAAGAACTCCTGGAACATGCTGGGTCCAGTTTGTAAATGAGAACTGGTTCTCAAACATTTCACCAGTAAAATCAGATCAAATGTCAGAGAGAACAGTTTGAACAGTCTGTTGTGTTCTTCACATCTATGTTCATTCTCTAGAAGTGTTTCAAAACATCTTTCTGTTCTTTAGATCTTTAGATCTAAGATCATCACATTTTTATGATTCTACATATTTGAAACATTTAACAAAGGTTTACATGCTACAGTATTTAAATTTAAATTGTTTATTTAAAGGTCCACTGACATCATCTTACAAATTTGCATGACATGATAGAAGATATATATATTTTATCATTCAACTTTGTTCGTTTTTGCAAAGAAAATGATAAATTAATGAAAATTCCTTTCAAACTGAATTTAAAATTAAAAACTGCGTTTCTCTCTGAAAAATCAGACTACAAGCGAATGCATCATTTGTGACGTAGGAGAAAGAAAGTCTTTAGAACGCCCCATATAAATATTCATGGCGAACAAGAAATTAAACAACAAAATTATCAATCTAAGTTAAGATTTGAGCTATTTGTCTTTAGTTTTGGAAGCAGGAAGTTAGATGAGCAGAAACAGCAGGTTCTAATTTAGGTCTGCACCCGTATGTATTTGACTCTTACCTGTTCAGGAAGCAGGGAGCTCAGTCCGAGGGGGGGCAGCTTTATTTATTCCATTTTTGACGAAGGTCTTACATCTTTTGGGAAAGTGAAAAGGCTCACTTGTTCACTGATGATATTAGAACACCCAAATGCAACATAACCGGCATTTTTCAAGTTATACAAAAAAAATGGCGATCTGGCTGAGAATGCGTTATGCGTTAATGGCAGAAGCAGACTGACGGTCCTGCTTCCTACGTCACAAATGATGCATTCGCTTGTAGTCGGATTTTTCCGAGAGAAAAGCTGTTTTTAATTTTAAACTCAGTTTGAAAGGAATTTTCATTAATTTATCATTTTGTTTACAAAAACAAACATAGTTGAATGATAAAATATATATATCTTCTATCGTTTCATGCAAATTTGTAAGATGATGTCAGTGGACCTTTAAGGAGGAAGATTGGGAGTGACATGTGATGAGTGTGATTACAGCCTGGTACATGTCATGACAAAGTTTACTAAACTTTAAAGGACAACACCCACCATGTTTTCAAATTGCATCACCATTAATATTTAGTAGTGACTTAAATAATGAAACAGGAGCGTTTTATTGATATTGTAGAGAAATAACGCTAAATGTGTTATTTCATGATTTTAAGGAGATTTTAGCAGCAGCTCCTGGCAAACTCTGCCCCTCTCCATATATGGGCATTGACGTCACTGCAGGGACCACCTTGAATGCATGCATCAACGTAGCTTTCTTATTTCTGACCAGAGTAGTTACGAATACAACTAAGAAAATGCCGAAGCGATGTGTTTGCCAGTTCTGCAGCAATACCTCGAAGGATGGCGTTAGTGTTCATTATTTCCCAACATCAAAAGGATTCAGAATGCTGGATAAAGTTTGTTCAAGTCAAACGAGCTGACTTCATTGCTCCATGGAGTAGCAGACATTGTTTTGTGTTCAAAACACTTTAAACCGGAAGACTACGAGTCGGCAATGATGCAGGCATTTGGATTTAAAGGAGAAATGTAATCAAATCTGAAAAAATCGATATAACAAGAATTTCATATAGTAAACAACACACATAAACATACTTAGTATGCTTTTTTCAAGTCAGTAGCTTAAAGAAATAGTTTTTTTTTTACATTTTTCTTGCTACATGCCGAAGTGCAGTGATTTCTGTAGTAATTTTCTGGTCGCACTTTTATGACAATTAAGACCTCCTTTGCATCATCTGATGATAGTTTCACTTTTTGTGTTTTCAGTTGTGTTAAAAAAAAATCAACTGCAATCTTTAAAATGTGCTTTGCTGAATTAAGCAGTTATCCACATGCACACTGACTTCACAGGAAGCTTAAAGGTAATTGTGTAAAAAAAATAGAACTTGTCCCATTATGTCACTGTTTGGTGGGTCTTTGGTAAGGTCCTGTTCTGTGAAATTCTGCTCTTTTGGGTTGATTTCTATCTGACATCTCCCCAGACTACTCTGACTGACTTACATGTGAGACGTTTTATAATATTTCTACCTGTTGATGCTTCTATGGGTTCTGAGTGGACTCACAGCAGCTCTGTTCATTTGCACTGCGAGCTCCAGCAGCTTTGTGGATCTACCAGTCACATACTGTAACAGTCAAACTAAATATCATAGCAATTTTGATATGATCTCAAGAGAATTTCCTTTTTGTCATGATGGGAAACAAGAAAAAGGAACATTTCACCATTAGAACCTCTACCATCAAATATCCATCCATCCATCCATCTTCTTCTGCTTATCCGGGGTCGGGTCGCGGGGGTAGCAGCCTAAGTAGGGAGGCCCAGACTTCCCTCTCCCCAGCCACTTGGAGCAGTTCCTCCGGGGGAATCCCAAGGCGTTCCCAGGCCAGCCGAGAAACATAGTCCCTCCAGCGCGTCCTGGGTCTTCCTCTGGGTCTCCTCCCGGTGGGACATGCCCGGAACACCTCACCAGGGAGGCGTCCAGGAGGCATCCTAACCAGATGCCCGAGCCACCTCAACTGGCTCCTCTCGATGTGGAGAAGCAGCGGCTCTACTCCGAGTCCCTCCCGGATGACTGAGCTTCTCACCCTATCTCTAAGGGAGAGTCCAGCCACCCTGCGGAGAAAACTCATTTCAGCCGCTTGTATCCGAGATCTTGTTCTTTCGGTCATAACCCAAAGCTCATGACCATAGATGAGGGTGGGAACGTAGATCGATCGGTAAATTGAGAGCTTTGCCTTTTGACTCAGCTCTCTCTTCACCACGACAGACCGGTACAGCGCCCGCTTCACTGCGGACGCTGCACCTATCCGCCTATCGATCTCACGCTCCAGTTTTCCCTCATTCGTGAACAAGATCCCGAGATACTTAAACTCCTCCACTTGGGGCAGGACCTCCTCCCCGACCCGGAGAGGGCATGCTACCCTTTTCCGGCTCAAGACCATGGCCTCGGATTTGGAGGAACTGATCCTCATCCCGGCCGCATCACACTCGGCTGCAAACCGCTCCAGTGAAAGTTGTAAATCACGAACTGATGAAGCCAGTAGGACCACATCATCTGCAAAAAACAGAGAAGCGATTCTAAGGTCACCAAAACGGATCCTCTCAACACCTTGGCTGCGCCTAGAAATTCTGTCCATAAAAGTTATGAACAGAATCGGTGACAAAGGGCAACCTTGGCGGAGTCCAACTCTCACCGGAAACGAGCCTGACTTACTGCCGGCAATGCGGACCAAGCTCTGACACCGGTCGTACAGGGACCTAACAGCCCTTATCAAAGGGCCTGGTACCCCATACTCCCGGAGTACCCCCCACAGAACCCCCCGAGGGACGCGGTCGAATGCCTTCTCCAAGTCCACAAAACACATGTAAACTGGTTGGGCAAACTCCCACGCACCCTCCAGGACCCTGCTGAGGGTGTAGAGCTGGTCCAGTGTTCCACGACCAGGACGAAAACCACACTGCTCCTCCTGAATCCGAGGTTCGACTATCCGACGGACCCTCCTCTCCAGAACCCCTGAATAGACCTTACCAGGGAGGCTTAAGAGTGTGATCCCCCTATAGTTGGAACACACCCTACGGTCCCCCTTTTTAAATAGGGGAACCACCACCCCAGTCTGCCAATCCAAGGGAACTGCCCCCGATGTCCACGCGATATTGCAGAGTCGCGTAAGCCAACACAACCCTACAACATCCAGAGCCCTAAGGAACTCCGGGCGAATCTCATCCACCCCCGGAGCCTTGCCACCGCGGAGCTTTTTAACCACCTCGGCGACCTCAGCACCAGAGATCGGAGAACCCGACCCAAAGTCCCCAGGCTCTGCTTCCTCAGTGGAAGACGTGCCAGTAGGATTGAGGAGGTCTTCGAAGTATTCCGCCCACCGACTCACAACATCCCGAGTTGAGGTCAGCAGCACGCCACCTCCACCATAAATGGTGTTGGTCTCGTACCTCTTTCCCCCCCTGAGACGCCGGATGGTGGACCAGAATCGCCTCGAAGCCGTACGGAAGTCATTCTCCATGGCCTCTCCGAACTCCTCCCACGCCCGAGTTTTTGCCTCAGCAACCACCCGAGCCGCATGCCGCTTGGACTGCCGGTACCTATCAGCTGCTTCCGGGGTCCCACAAGCCAAAAAGGCCCAATAGGACTCCTTCTTCAGCCTGACAGCATCCCTCACTGCCGGTGTCCACCACCGGGTTCGAGGGTTGCCACCTCGACAGGCACCAACAACCTTGCGGCCACAGCTCCGATAAGCTGCCTCGACAATAGAGGCGCGGAACACGGCCCACTCGGACTCCATGTCCCCCGCCTCCCTCGGAACGTGTTCAAAGCTCTCCCGGAGGTGGGAGTTAAAGCTCCGTCTTACGGGAGACTCTGCCAGACGTTCCCAGCAGACCCTCACGATACGTTTGGGTCTGCCAGGTCTGACCGGCATCCTCCCCCACCATCGGAGCCAACTCACCACCAGGTAGTGGTCAGTAGACAGCTCCGCCCCTCTCCTCACCCGAGTGTCCAAGACATGCGGCCGCAGATCAGATGAGACGACAACAAAGTCGATCATCGAACTGCGACCTAGGGTGTCCTGGTGCCAAGAGCACATATGGACACCCTTATGCTTAAACATGGTGTTCGTTATGGACAATCCATGACGAGCACAGAAGTCCAATAACAGAACACCACTCTGGTTCAGATCAGGGGGGCCGTTCCTCCCAACCACACCCCTCCAGGTCTCACTGTCATTGCCCACGTGAGCGTTGAAGTCCCCCAGTAGAACAAGGGAGTCCCCAGGAGGCGCACTCTCCAATACCCCCTCCAAGGACTCCAAAAAGGGTGGGTAGTCTGAGCTGCCGTTTGGTGCATAGGCACAAACAACAGTCAGAGCCCGTCCCCCCACACGTAGGCGAAGGGAGGCTACCCTCTCGTTCACCGGGGTGAACCCCAACGTACAGGCACCAAGATGGGGGGCAACCAGTATGCCCACTCCTGCTCGGCGCCTCTCACCAGGGGCAACTCCAGAGTGGAAGAGTGTCCAACCCCTCTCAAGGAAACTGGTTCCAGAGCCAGAGCCATGCGTTGAGGTGAGTCCGACTATTTCTAGTCGGAACCTCTCAACCTCACACACTAGCTCAGGCTCCTTCCCCACCAGAGAGGTGACATTCCATGTCCCAATGGCCAGCTTCTGTAGCCGAGGATCAGACCGCCAGGGTCCCCGCCCTCGGCCGCCACCCATCTCACATTGCACCCGACCCCTTTGGCCCCTCCCACAGGTGGTGAGCCCATGGGAAGGGGGACCCACGTCTCCTCTTCGGGCTGTGCCCGGCCGGGCTCCATGGGTAAAAGCCCGGCCACCAGGCGCTCGCCAGCGTGCCCCACCTCCGGGCCTGGCTCCAGAGTGGGGCCCCGGTGACCCGCGTCCGGGCGAGGGAAAACTTAGTCCATTAATTGTACTCATCATAGGGGTTTTTGGGCTGCACTTTGTCTGATCCCTCACCATCAAATATGAACATTAAATTTATGTATGTTTTTTTTAACAAAAAACGAGTAATTGTATAAACAGGAGACTAGTAGGTTGTGAAATAGCCAGTGGGGAGTGGTGGAGCAGAGGTTAGAAGGTTAGCTTGTGATCGGAAGGTCTCCAGTTTGACTCCCCAGACTGAAACCTGCCTCCACCTTCATTTGCCCCACTCTAGACCCTTGAGCAAGGCCCTTAACCCCCACCATCTGCTCCTCCGGGCACACTAGATGGCAGCTCTGCTCCGCACAGAGGACTGTGGTAGCTCAGGGGTCTGTGGTTGTGTCAGGAAGGGCATCCAGTGTAAAAACAATTTCCAAGTCTTGGTGTGAGTTAGTTCACTGTGGCACCCCCTGAAGAAGGGAGCAGCTGAAAAAACAACAACATTTTTTTGACAGGAGGACTCACTCCATAAATCCTTAGCATGCATCACCTTTCTGAAACAATGAAGATACTCAAGTCTTCTAAGACTGGTAAGAACTTTTTATGAACATTGCATTTCTGCGGGTGATGAACATTGCTGCCCAGTTGAAAGTCACAGCAATGGAGTTAACACTCGTTGTCAAGTGGTTGAGAGTTGAAAACTGCCCAAGTCGGTTTTTCTGGCTTGGTTCATTTGGTAGCTCATTGAATGAGATTTGCCCGCGGGCGTGTTGGGGGCCCTTGCTGTCGCTTTCAGGGGTTGGGCGCTTGGGCGTGGGTCGGCTCGGCCTGGTGGCTGCCTGGTGGAGCTCGGGTCCTCTGGTCCTATCGGGTCTGGGCCTGAGGGGTGGGCGTCCCCGGTGCCCGGACCTCGGTGCCCGGGCCTGGGGCTACGTCAGTGCGGCGGGCTCCGGCGGGGGCCGGTGGGTTTGTCGCTGTTGGCCCCCCGGGGGTCACTGTGTGTAGTCGCTGGTGGGGCTCGTCCAGTTCTCCCCCTTGGTCGGATCTGGGGAGTGGGTAAGTGGCTTGTCCTGTTCGGGTGACCCTGGGGACTCTGGGCTCGGGGTCCTTCTTGGGGTCTTAGGCTTTGATTGCCCCTTTGTCTGCCTCGGGCCTTGGGGGGGCGGATCTCTGATGCTTCACGGTCGCTACTGAATGTTCTATTGGAGGAACCTTATTCACTTATGCATGCTCACAGCCACACACAAATGGATGCAGGGATGTATATGTAGATATCATATGCAGATATATAGATGGATATGTGATATGAATGTATATGTATGTATATTGTATTTATATTTGTAGGTATGGGTATGTTTATTTATGGAAATCTACTGCAAGTTCATGAATATTATTAGTCTTTATGCATGTGTGTTTTGTTGCTGTGTTCTGTCATGTGCTTTGCAGGATTGCGGACGGAGGTTGGGTGTGTTTGGCTTGTGCTCTTTTTGTGGATAATTGTTGTGTTTTGTTGTCTTACTTTCTATCTTTCCTTTCTCTCTATTAAAAAATAAAATAAAATTCATATCGATGTGAGAGGATGGCTATAAGGTGAGAAGGGAGGCCATCTATAATGGGAAAAAAAAGAAAAAAAAGAATGAGATTTTAAGGACCACCTAAGCCCGAGGCTCAATGGGATTAACTTGTCTAAATAAAAGTTGAATGAATGAACAGCTATCATTCTTAAGGGAACTAGCTGCTGCAATGCATGTTGATGGAGGTCATCATGACTTTAATAAAAGCAGGTCCGTCCTGTAGAGTTTGTAGCCGTGCTTTTCCATAACACTTTTCCAGCCATCTTTATCATCACAGTATGCCGTGAAGGAACTGCACGTTTCAAATATTTAATCATTAATTCATATTAAAAAAAGAAACAAATGTTAAATTTAAACTAAAACAGACAACTAAATGGACTGTGTTTATATTGCAACTTTCTAGCCAACAGGCTAATCAGTGCACCCTACAGCACTACCTCATTGACCCAGCCACACACATTCATGCAGCCCTCTTCTACATCTCTACAAGACTAACCTGAATAAATCACTACAGAGTCTAACCAGCGCTTTAGATCACACTCATACACCAAAAGAGCACACATGAAACAACAAGGAGTTTACTATTTCTCCCAGAGACCTTCAACATGTGATTGCATACCAGTGGAATTGGACCTCTGACTCTATTTGGAGGAGGGATGCTCTAACCACTGAACCACAGCCGCTGGGCTCAGTTTTCTCCAAACTCCAGATATCTACCTCTCAACATTTTGAAATGTATTGCAAAACATGTATAGCTATGGAATTGCAATTATTTTGCTTAATAAAAATACCAAACGGGGCATCACGGTGGCGCAGCTGGTAGAGCTGCTGTCTCTCGGCGAGCAGGTTGCACCCGTTCAAATCCCGGTCCGGGGGCCTTTCTGGGCAGAGTTTGCATGTTCTCTCCATGCATGCGTGGGTTTCCTCTGAGTACTCCAGTTTCCTCCCACAGACCAAAAACATGCATGTTAGACTGATTGGTGACTCTGAATTGTCCCTAGATGTGAGTGAGAGAGTGAATGCTTGTTTGTCTCATTTGTCTCTGTGTCCCTGTGATGGACTGGAGACCTGTCCAGAGTGTCCCCTGTTTCTCACACAGTGACTGCTGGATATAGGCACCAGTGACCCCTGCGACCCAAAAAGGAAGAAAGATAAAGATAATGGATGAATTGATGGACAGAGAGGAACAAATGTTTAAAAAATATATCTACTTAAATTTGTGCTCAGTTTATCTAAAAAAAAAACAAGAAGAAAAACTCTGAAAAATAGTTATTTCTGAAATTCTGTGCTCTAATAAAACATCATCAGCTGTATGACTGTACACATGGCAGGTTGGACTAGATGTGCAGGAAACCTCAACAAATTCACAACTGTGCCCTCAGTTCAGGTTTGGCTCTGCATTCCTGTGCAGCTGTTCACACCAGAGGAGGCTGGATCTATTCAGCTGCACATTAGCTTCACATCCTGACAAGCAACATTTAAACAATGGACATCCAATTAAAGCTGACATTTAGCTCGATGTATACGTCCAAGGTCCTTCCACTCCCACTGTTTTTCCTGTTTATTATTAATACTGCTCTGCTTCGTGGTGACAGGCAGCACTGGCTGCAGGCCTTTTCAGAGTTCAGACAGGGATTTGATGAAAAGATAGAGAAACAAACATCAATTCAGAAAGCCTAATAGATGATGCTGGGACCTAGATGAGATTAAAGCAGAGATTTCATCTGTGAGATAAAAATGAAGTCATGGGGGAATATTAATTAAGAAAGGATCAGGGCGAGCCACTGCAGCCCACTGAGGCTCATATTTATCTTCTCACAATGATTTTATTGACCAAAGATCATAAATTCAGTGCGAACCAGATTATAAATCAGTGCTGCGGTCTGAAACGCAAGTTGTACATTTATGAATTATTCTTCAACACAAAGTTGCTCCAAGAAAGATTACGAGTTTTCTTATTGCTACCCTGCTCAGTCTTTTTGTCCTCTGTCATGCTGTGTTAGAGTTACCTGTAATTAACCAGTAATTTAATTTAATTTTACCGGTAATCAGATCATTAATGTTATTAACTTACTTTTTACATAGGAGTGTTTCTGTTCAGTGCCCTGAGATGACTTCTGTTGTGACTTGGTGCTATATAAATGAACTGATTAAATTGAATTGAGTTTAATTTTGCCCAAACGAGAGAGAAAGCCCAGCCATCTTTGGAGCTTTCGGGCACACCTTAAACAGAAGGTTGGATTTTACGTGTTTGAACTTGCATTTTGAAACATTTTATGATCTCCACACAATCACAGATGAGTTGAAAGATTTTTTACATTTTGTTTTATGTTCAAGTAACAGCTGATGATGTCCCACTTCAACTTTTTATTTGGTCAAATGTCTAATCTTTTTAAACTGATTTTTCTCACACAATTTCTTTTGATACAAACAAAAAACTGGAGGTGAGGGATCTTTTAAACTTGTCAAATCTGTTACATAAAACCCTGCAGAAACATAAAACCTCTGTGTGGAGGTGTACTGGAGTCCTCTGCTGCTCACCTTTGCAGACATTTTAAGTTCTGGCATATTTTTTGCACAGACTCGTTTGGTTTGTGACATAGGTACTTCTGAGTTTGGGTTCTTGTCTGCCACTCATCAGCTTGGCACTCAGGGAGTGCCAGGCACAAGTTTTTGGTTACCATGGTGATTAAATGAGTCACTAGTATAGTAACTTTAACATTACTTTTGATTCTGGGTTCTCTTTGCTTTTTTATTCAGTTTATACTTTAAAACTAGAATTGATTTTGTTAGATGAAAATCAGTGGTTCCCAACTCTGGTCCTTGAGGAACACCATTCTGCATGTTTTAGTTGTTTCTCTGCTCCAGCACACCTGATTCAGTGGTTTAATTACTTTGTTTTGCAGATGCCTGTAATTACGCATTTGTTAAAATCAGGTGTGTTGGAGCAGAGAAACAACTAAAACATGCAGGATGGTGTTCCTCACGGACCCTGGTTGGGAACCCCTGGATTAGATCATGACAAAGCAGTGCTAGGACTCTGAGCAGCTGCAGTCCCTTTAAATATTTTCAGAAATATTGTAATTCCTTTTTCTCTTTTTATGACTCTTCTCGCTTCATTTGCTTCAACTTCTCTCAATATTTTCACAGTGTTTAAACAAGACAAAATAATCTTATTCTTCACTTTTGCGCTGGTGTTAAAACAAATAAATTGAGTGAAAGACAAAGAACTACACTTCTGTTTGAGTCTATTCATGTTTTCACATTTCTCTTTGTGCATTTGTTTTTCAAACGTTATCCAACAAAGTAGAGTCAGGTCCTCTAGATAGTTTATTTTCGTTGAAACGTTTCATCTTTCATCCGAAAGACCATCAGTCCGAGGAGCAGCAACAGACTCAGTCTTATAAATAGCACCTTCATATACTGTAGTGGGTCAACTACTTCGATGGTGCTCAGATGGTTTCTGGAGTCCATCCTCTCCCCTGACGACTCGTCTGAGACACTCGTTCCACTTGTTCAAAGTCTTTTGGATGAAAGACGAAACATTTCAACAAAAAGAAAGCACCCAAAGGACCTGACTTAACTTTGTTGGATTTTTCTACCTGGTTTACTGAGCATGAATCAGGATGTTGCTAACCTTATGTTTCACAATCAGCTTTTAATGTGTTTTTTAGACTAGTTTTCCAATAAGGAAGAACATTTTCATGTAGACAGATCCATCATATGGTTTCATTGTATTCGTTTGTGACGGATTGTTTCTACAAAATGATTTTCTTGTAAACGTCAAAATAAAACACGCACAGACACTTAAAACAGCTACCAACAAAACGAAGATGATACTAAGAAGAGATCTCCTGTTTCCACCACTTGCTTCCATGACAACAGCCTTGCAGCCCCTCCACCCCAACCCTATGGTTTGTCTGTAATGAATCATCTGCCCTGAAGGTGTGGTAACACTCCCAGCAACACATTTAGTGCAGACAAAACCTCACACAAGAGTACGTAACAAATCACTTGTGAACACTAACCTATACAACCCCGTTCTGCTCAAATATCATTTCATCTTTACCCCTGTTCACCTCTATTAGGAAAAGAAAACACTCTCACGACAAGAAGATCATTTTTAATGAAATGAAGAATAAAAACGGCAGATTATTCCTTTTCCAGGAAAGCAACAACACACTTAGTGATTGATGCGTAAATGATTGAGTTACACCTTTCAGTTTATTTGTGTGGGAAGACACACACACAGTGTGGATCTTTCTTTATGCCCGCCTGTGTTTGGTACGTAAAGTGATATCCCACAAATACATACAACACAGTGCGTGTGAGTCGTTTTCAGCTGCTGCACAGAAACAAGAAACCAACTGGATCTGCTCGTAATTTATTAGCGAGTCAAGTTTAGAGGAACTTCTTGAATATTTTAATTTTTGATACTGCATACTTCCCCTGTTTACTAAGCAAAATATAAAATAAAAATCAGCTCATATGTCCTTTTCAGTAAACATTTTAATGTAAACATTAAAAAAAACTATTTTTTAAATTCCGCAGATCAAATTTTGAGCACTGAGCACTGAAAATGTCCATAGATTTGGTCCAGCAAATTTTTAGCTGAGTGGTCTGCTCAGCTGCACCACCATGCTGCACATTATTCACACAAATGTCTTTAAAATAAATTTCAGCATTTGCTTTTATAAAAAAGAAAGAAAGAAACAAACAAAAAACAATTAGAGCTGTATAAATCAAACTTCCTCCACTAGGGATCAAAGCAGGATTCAAATATTGTTCACTTTTTCTACATTTGTATGAATGCTAATTCAACATTCACACAATAGTTTTGTTTTTTATTTTATTTATTTTATTTTACTTTTTACAATTTTAAACTTGGACTCATTTGGACATGGTTGGTCCACTTAAGGTGTTTACTGCTTGGTGGGGAAACAGTTTGCTGGAACTCCTCTGACTGATGATGCCCTTCGGATGGAAGGTGAAACGTTTCTATAAAAAAGAAAACTGTCCAGATGACCCGACAGAGAATTATTGGAGATTCAGCATACTGTACTTGGTTTATTTTTGTCTTCCTTTACTACAGTTCTGTTACTTCTAACTTTTACCTAGATTTTTTTTCTCCCTTACTTTTGTAAGATTTCTAGTAACACCCAGATAAATACTGACCAAAGCAAACAGACCAAGACCAGGAAAATGTTTAACAGTGTTTATTTACAAAGTGAATGGCGATACTGGTGAGGTGACTTCACAGGGAGGGGCTAGAACCCTGGAGAGACAGGAGCATGGTGACTGCCTGCTTCAGCTCGAACAAGAGTAAGACACCACTGAATCCACGGAGCACGAATATCCAGCATCCAATGTAAAACTAAATTTAATGCAGTGTCTTAGGGCAGGATAATGCCTAAAGAAATAGTTCATGGAAAGTCGATTGTGGAGGCGATTATCCAAAATGTTTCTAGAGGATTCAGTATGAGGGGGCAGGTGGTGGAAGGCAAGGAGCAGTTTCAGATTAACACAAGGACAGTCAAGAGTAGTTACCATAAGATCCAGGATGCAGGTGGAGCACAGGAGTCAGAGCTGGAGCACTAACACAAAGATTAATAATTTTAAAGCACAAGGAGCTAAATGTTCAGGCCAGCATACTACAGTAGAAGGTAGATAATGCAGCAGGGTAGAATGAAGTCCTCAGCTGATATTTATACTCCTGCTGTTCATTACAGTAGTCCTCAATGTATCTCAGGTGTGCTTTGGTTGACACCCTCTGGTGTGGGAAGAACTTTGGAGAAAAGGCTGGAATTCCCACAGTACCTCCCCCTCAAACATGGCATCTTGGCACTCTAAAACGTTTCTCAGAATGATTCTTTAAAAATATGGTGATAAGGCTGGGGTCAAGGATGAAGGACCTCGGGATCCATGATCGTTTCTCTGGACCAGTGGTTAATTTGAGCTGGATCCTGCCGGAACTAGATCCGGGATCTTTCTCATTTTGACCGCTCGGATCCGGCAACTCAAATATCGACCCCCAAAAGTTCAAAGTCGTCACACATTTTTATTTTGATTATTTATTAAAGATACTACGAGATGAGACATTGCCCAGTCTGTGGAGTGGATGTTTCGTCCGTACCACGCTCCTGCCCAGCAGAGACACGGACTGCATGTCCTGCAGGGAGCGTCTTCATCCACCTTCAGCTGTGCGCCCTGCAGACAGTGGTTTTACGCATAACGTCTCCAGACAGCTCTGCAGGATGCATGCACAACTACTGTGTCGGAACTCCTACATACATTGCTGTGGTGCATAATATTTCAGACATAATAAATAAGCTTTCAGTAAAACAATCAATAAATAAATACAAATGAAATGTTTGATGTGTATTATTCACATTACATCACATATTCAAACAATGGCACTAATTAGTCAAAGTAAGAGAGGTTAAAATGGATTGTCCTTAGAACTGGACAACTGAGAATTGAAACACCGTGAACATGGCTTGCAATCCACCTCTGCTGACGGTGTTTGGATTTTTTGCGTTTTGTTCGTTTTTCATCGGGAACATAAACACACTACTGGTGTATGATCGACAACAGCTCCTGGATCTTCGTTTTTCTGCCGCTGATGTCGCTTATTTGGGCCAGTATGAGCGCACCTCTGGAAAAACCCCTCTTCCCCCGCTGCTGGGGGACTTGCCTGTTTACCTCAGCTGCGCCCCTCACCTGACTGCCCGGAGATCTCGCTCCAGATGACGGGGAAAATGAGCTGGTTGGCTTGTGAAGCTGAAAGCCCTGCGTGCTGTATCTTCCTCTCCAGCTGATGGTCATGATTTCCATCGCCAGCTTCTTGTGTGCCCGGACCAGGTAAACAACGGGAGCTGGCGGCCGGTGCAGCTCATTATTGAAAATCTACGGCCACTGGCGCACGCTCACTCCACCGTTGCTTGAACCACCTCGGATAACATCAGGATGTGTGTGGTCAACGCAAGATCTGTGACTTTTTCTGCATCGCAGAGACTTGGATGTCGCCGGGTGAGTCCAGCGCCTTGACGGAATTATTATCACCGAACTGTCTGTATTTTAACGACCCGCGGCCATCAGTTTAGGGTGGTGGTGGATTATTAAAAATATTCAAATCATCTTTTGACTGTAAAAAACTGCCCATCCCAGTTTCCTGCTCCAGTTTTGAGCTGACTGTGCTTGAACTCAGCCATTCGCCTGTGACTTTATGCGTACTCGTCTACCGCCCACCTCAGTCTAAGGATTTCATCAATACATTTTTTGATTTCTTGGCTGAAATCACACCAAAATATGATTGTGTGGTCATTTTTGGTGATTTTAATTTGCACGTGTGCTGTCATGAGAAGCCCATGGTTAAGGATTTTTTAGATTTATTGGACTCATTTAATCTGCATGTAAACGGTCCCACCCAATACATGGACATACATTGGACCTTGTTTTAACTCGTGATGTGACTGTTAGTAATCTTGAAATCGGTGACAATGTGTTTTCAGACCACATACCAGTCCGGTTTGAGTTCACCCTCCGCCATCTAACTCCTAAGATGTGCATTCCCGCACGTCGCAGCCGGGCCATTAACCATTTAACTGTTGCACGTTTCACAGATGTTTACAACTCTGAAATGATCATTCAGCCCCCTGTGTTTCTCTCCACCACTGAGGAGATGACATCCCAGTTCAACTCTGTCTGCTTAAAGGCTCTGGATCATGTTGCTCCTGTTAAATCTAGAAAATCAAAACTCAGAGCAGAACCATGGCTGAATGA
>JBBPBX010042764.1:16848-28246 GCA_038048925.1 Garcialebias charrua | reverse complement strand
ATTGAACAAATATGGTATTGGAGGACCAGCATTACAGTGGGTGTCTAGCTATTTGAAAGATAGGAAACAGTTTGTACAGATAAATGGTGTAAGATCTGACCTCTGCAAATCACATGTGGAGTTCCTCAAGGCTCTGTACATAGAGTTCCTCAAGGCTCTGTACATGTACTTAGATGAAAGCCATTTCTTTTATATGTGAATACTTAGTAAATGTGTCAGGACTCTTGGAGTTGATGAAGACAGAATTTATCAAAATACAAACTTGGTTTAAACTTTAATTATCAATAAATCTAGATAAAAACTACATGATATTCAGTAATAAAAAGAGAACTGTTGATGTTCCATTTAAAATTGAGGGTGTTGAGATTTGTAGAGTGAGTGAAGTTTTTGGGTGTTATCATTGATGACAAACTGACATGGAAACAACACAAATTCTGTAAGAATAAAAATAGCTAAATCTATTGCGGTACTGTTCAAAGTCAGAGACTTATTAAATGATAAAGCTCTGTATTTGTTGTATAACAATCATTGTTCCACACTTAATTGTATTGATTTCATGTTTGGGGGAAAGTGTGTAAAACAATTACAAAGCCTATTTTTGTTTTACAGAAAAGAGCTGTTAAGAATTATCACCAGAAAGCATTACTGTCATCCATCAAGCACATTATTTTATCAACTGAAATTTCTGAAGTTCAATGATTTGGTAGATTATAATATTTTATCAGTTATGTATAAGGCTCAGAATAACGTATTACCTTTAAATATCCAAATACATTTTGTTAAAAAGACAAAGTTGTTATAATCGGACAGAGATATTTGTAAAACCAATATACAGAACCAGTTTTAAAGGGATGGTCTACCTCAATCCAGGGAAATGGATTGTGGAATGGTTTGGAGAATGAAGTTAAAATGCCAAGTCAATGTTTATGTTGAAGAAAATGATCAAAACTGAATTGTTAAAAAAATATATATGAAGTAGCGTAATGTGTATTGTATTAGTTAGAAAAATTAGAAAGAGTTATTCATTTTGTTCTGTTACTGAAGATTAATTTTGATTGAACTACCGTAGTTGTTTGAAAAAAGGGGCAGATAAAATAAGATTTTTTCTTCTTTCTGCTACCTTTTTTTTATATATATATTTTGTATGTTATAGTTTATGGGATTGTTTGGTATGGTATTTTAAAAATGAACAAATTTTATAAATTAAAAAAATAAAATAAATGTGACTAGTCAAATTGCAGCCTTTGTGATTAGAAAATTCCGTTTTATCATATTGCAATATTATTGCAAATGCAATTAATTGTTCAGCTCTAGAAGATGTACAGATTTTTCCAAGTAAAGGAATTAAAGGCCTAGGCAGGCAGATTTGTAAGGTGTATAAAATATGACAAAAGTTTTATTTTGTGAATTTTTGTAACATCAATTGTGTAAAATGTCTGCTAAATAAGTTTATGCGACAGTCATCTGATGAGGGTGAATAACCCCTAAAGAAACAATCCCATGCAACATTTTAGTCACAAATCTGTTGTTTCAATAAGACATTGACAGCTTCAAATGTAACAATCACAACCATCCCACATCTAGACAAACAATGATATGGCCCGTGTCGTTTTACAGAAAACCAAAGAAAAACTTAAGAAACTAAAGTTCACCTCATCTATTAAAAAGGACAGTTTGCATCATTTTATCTCAACGTAAAGCTGCACTTTGTTTCATTGTGTCTTTCGGTATACCTGCTGATGCAGAGCAAACAGAAGGCTTTCTAGTTGTGTTTCCAGTACTCTGCTGCCCATGTTGACAGATGCATCCAGGACCTGAGAGAGGCTCTGATAAAACACACAAACAAACTGATCAACTTCAAGCAAATTTCAAGTGTCATGCAGCATTTATTAAGAAACAAAGGCACTGCTCAGACATCAAAGCTAACAGAAAAACATTTATTACTAATAAAACAACTTGCCCAGAAATAGAAAATGCTTTTCTTGCTCAAACTAGCCACAGTTTGTTCTGGACTGTTTGTACCCACCTTGCTAATGACGTTGTGCTCATTGTTTTTCTTGTACAGGGACATGATAGCGGGGATGATTCTGGGGATCTGTTCTTCCAGTTTGTCACTGGGTATGAGATGACACATCGAACCCACTGCCTCAGCCACTGTCAGCCTCAGCTGAAGGAGACACAAAGACATGCATGACAGGAGGTGACAGTGCTGTGCTGTACAAACTATTTACAGAAGGGGGAGTGACAAAATCTAAACAGTTCAAGAAAACCAGTAAAGTAAAACTGAGCATGGTAATTATGATTTGGTTTCATTTTCCACTGAACCACCACTGAAGAAGACCTAAAGACCTGGATGGCTCTAAACCTCTTGCCTTTGAATGAGGAGACTGAGGTTTTGTTTTTTAACACCCTGCATACAGATCTGCAACTACTGGCTCAATAAACTAAGCCAGTGATCACAAACCTGGGAGTCAAAGTGTATGTTGATAATCAAATCAGGGCAGTGGTTAAATCACGTTTTTCCAGTTACAGCTGGCTAAAGTTAAGCCAGTTCTTACAAGAATGATGTTCGAGACAGTAATCCACTGCATCACCACTTGGCTGGATTACTGTAATGCACTTTATACAGGGGTCAGTGCTTCCTCTATAGCTCACCTCCAGCGTGTTCAAAATGCATCCGCGCGTCTTTTAACTGGCACAAAAGCACATGACCATATTTCCCTCGTTTTAGCCTTGATGCACTGGCTGCATGCACATTTTAGGATTCATTTTAATGTTCTTTTGTTTTTAAAACTTAGTGGTGTTACGACAGTCGGAGTTTTGTTGTGTGCATGTATGAAGGTGCTAATATTGTGAAAATTATGTGTCCAGGTACACGGTTATGATTGGAGGAAGACACAAGAGGAGCTGAATGAGGATTGGCTGCCTGACGAGAGGTGCTGCCCAAGAGGAGCTGCGTTTGTGATGTCTGCTTCCACCAGTACTGCCAGGTGTATGATAATCGTATTTGTACGATAGTTTTGCCCTCTGTACAATGTATGATCAATAATCCCAAAAATGACCAAAAACAATAGTTTGACCATTCCGTGAATGTGTCGTAATCGTTACCATCAGCCTGTCGCAACTGTCTTGAGTTTTTTTGTCAACCCTGAAGGCATCTGAAAATTCCAGCCAATCGTGCTTTTCTAAATGTAACCTGGTGACGAGTATGCGTTTGCCTCAGAACAACGGCCATGATTGGCTGAATAGTCCGCTGCACCCGCCCCATGATGAGTAANATCACAAACCTGGGAGTCGGGAGTCGAAGTGTATGATGATCTTAAATTTGATAATCAAATCAGGGCAGTGGTTAAATCAAGTTTTTCCAGTTACAGCTGGCTAAAGTTAAGCCAGTTCTTACAAGAATGATGTTCGAGACAGTAATCCACTGCATCACCACTTGGCTGGATTACTGTAATGCACTTTATACAGGGGTCAGTGCTTCCTCTATAGCTCACCTCCAGCGTGTTCAAAATGCATCCGCGCGTCTTTTAACTGGCACAAAAGCACATGACCATATTTCCCTCGTTTTAGCCTTGATGCACTGGCTGCATGCACATTTTAGGATTAATTTTAATGTTCTTTTGTTTTTAAAACTTAGTGGTGTTACGACAGTCGGAGTTTTGTTGTGTGCATGTATGAAGGTGCTAATATTGTGAAAATTATGTGTCCAGGTACACGGTTATGATTGGAGGAAGACACAAGAGGAGCTGAATGAGGATTGGCTGCCTGACGAGAGATGCGGCCCAAGAGGAGCTGCGTTTGTGATGTCTGCTTCCACCAGTACTGCCAGGTGTATGATAATCGTATTTGTACGATAGTTTTGCCCTCTGTACAATGTATGATCAATAATCCCAAAAATGACCAAAAACAATAGTTTGACCATTCCGTGAATGTGTCGTAATCGTTACCATCAGCCTGTCGCAACTGTCTTGAGTTTTTTTGTCAACCCTGAAGGCATCTGAAAATTCCAGCCAATCGTGCTTTTCTAAATGTAACCTGGTGACGAGTATGCGTTTGCCTCAGAACAACGGCCATGATTGGCTGAATAGTCCGCTGCACCCGCCCCATGAGTGAGTAAAAGAAAAAAAATGTATATATATATATTTATTTTTTTTTTATTTTTTATTTTTTTAAGGGAAGAAGAAGCAGAGCCGGTGTCTGGAAGAAGAAGCGATGAAAATGAGAACAAATGGAAAGGGGGGCTCATTTATGTAAAGTTAAACGTAAAATGATAACACAAATATTAAGAAAATATGGCAGCAAAACTGGGATATTACTGATAAGAGGAAAAACTGGGATATTACCGATAGAGGAAGACATTTACACATTCATAAAAAGGTAGGATATACAAGAAAAGCAGGAAGAAACTAGCCTGGCCCTCGCCTTCCTGCACAGCTCCGCTCAATTCAGCGAAGTGAAGGACAAGGGTCTGGTTTTAACCAGGCTAGGAAGAAACAGGAACTTAGAAGGAATAATTACTCTCATTAGAATAGGACACACAGGCCTTAATAAATCTCTTAAAATAATTGGAAAACATGCCAACAGGACTATGTGACACCAGCAATCTCCCTGAAATGGTTCAACATGTCTTTATGGAATGTCCAGGGTACGAAACAGAAAGAATGCATTTCCAAAAAGAAATAAATGAATATTAAATTCACAATTAGGGATGTTTTTAGTAGTGATATCAGTAAAGTTAAAGTTCAAATTATTATTATTATTTTCTTGAAAAATATAAACTAAGAGAATTTAGTTGAGTTATTAAATTAATTTTACAGAATTATTATTTTTTTTTCTGTTCATCTCCTGTCCACACTCCAGCTCAGTAGGTGGCGGTAATGCACCTTACAGTTGGTCTGCCAACCGCCATAAAACAAAACAAAAAGAAGAAGAAGAAAGCGGGGGGTCATTAGTTCCCACCTGTACTGACGCCACAAAGCTGTAAGTGCCCGTTAGATGCTACTCAACACTGACTATATAGCGCATCAATAGGCTTGTTATTTTGGTCGTGACGGGTGTACGATAATTTCCCTCAAAATTCAATAATTTTATGTCTCTAGTACGATAATCCTACATTTCTCACCTGGCAACACTGGCTTCCACCTTCTCTGCTCTCCCCAACCAGCCACATTGATCTGTTGTCACGTGTCTGATTACCGGTAAATAGTTATAGTTTTGTGAGGAGTTTGTAGGGGTGAACTGCCACTTTATTTCAAGACTTTTTTTCTCTTGTTTTTACTAGTTTGGTTGAGGTAGTTACGATAATTTGGGTAAGAGAAAAATAATAGATGGTTTTGTTTGTAGTTTTGGTCTGGGCTCACCTTGATGTTGGCAAGACTCTAAAAACATCAAAATATTCACAATTGTAAATAAAATAACTGTTCTAACCCTTTGGCCACTTGAGTAGAACAGAAGGTGGAAACATCCATATTTAATTACATCCTGGCGGCTGTGTTTGCCCCAGGCTGTTACAATTGGGGGCTCGTCCGGGATTCATACACGCACATAACAAACCTTACAACAGCCGAAACAATGGACTTGCTCCACTTATCTCACAGAGTTGGTGCACCCCTACATGCCCTTCCATGCTCTCCGGTCAGCACACCAGCTGCTCCGAAGCATCCCAAAAACTAAACGAAAGCTTTGTTCGTGCCTTCTCTGCTGTTGCTCTTAAAATGTGGAGCAAACCTGCCTTTGAGATTCAGACATGCGTTCTCCCTGTCTGTTTAGAAATCACTCCTTACAACTCATCTCTTCTTGGCTTTGACACCACTTGAGATGTTGATTTTTGGTCAATTGTTTTGTTTGTTTTAACCAATTGAATTTGCTTGTTTTAATATAAGGCTGTTTTTGGTTTGCTTTCATACATTTTGTTTTTTTATTACGTGTTGTGACTACAGTAGTTTGTTTTATTAGCTGTAACTGAGCTTAAGGTTGTTAAGTGCTTTATAAATACATATGGTATGGTAATCTGTTCAAATGAAACCAAACATGTTTACAGTTCAATATTTAGTAATCAGTTTAGCGCCAACTCAAAACAAATATTGGACATTGATATTCCTCGACACATTAGGTTTCTTCAAAAGATGTTAACATTTTAATTTTTATCTTAGATTGACCATTTTCAGGGAGTTTTTATTTTACTTTAATCATAGTTTTATTTTTAACTCAAAACATCATGCTTCAACTCCTGGAAGTCCCTTTAACTCTGACAATTGGTGTTCCTTAGGGGAAAACCCACCACCTAAAACAAATGCTTAAAAATACTATACAAAACATGTTTCACAATAAACAAAATCAATCTTTTAGCGCCATCTTGGCAAGAAGAAGAAAAAAAGCATTTTTGGGGAGGGGGGGGATAAAAAGTATTTTTGCTCCCATTTTATGCCCTAAAATTATATTTACAATATTCAAAAAGTTCCCGTCCAGAGTTTGGCGAGGCCCCATCAGATCCAGTAGCTTAAAATTAGGCCTCATTTTCAGTCAAAGTGTTGCTCCTTGGCTTGACATGGAGGTTCATTTGGGTTTTTTCTTTTCCTCCTTCTAAAACCTTTGTGCACAACGAACATTTTGGCTTTACTTTTTGCTTTTACTGACCCAGACATACTACGAGCTGCAGGAGCCCGGTGCGTCCAGCATTTACTTCCTGCTTTGGAGCAAACCAACAGGAAACCACTGTCAGACATTCTGACCCACTGCGTCAAATTCTGCTGCCTACATGCATTGGCGTAGGCAAGGGGGGTTCGGGGGGTTCGAACGAACCGCCCACTTTTAAAGGAGAAGTTGACAATGCTAAACTAATGTGCTTGGATAGGTCAATGGATAAAGTGTCTGCCTTCAGTCCCAAAGCTCGTGGGATCAAGTCCCGCATGGTACAATCCATCCATCCATCCATTTTCTTCCGCTTATCCGGGGTCGGGTCGCGGGGGTAGCAGCCTAAGTAGGGAGGCCCAGACTTCCCTCTCCCCAGCCACTTGGAGCAGCTCCTCTGGGGGAATCCCAAGGCGTTCCCAGGCCAGCCGAGAAACATAGTCCCTCCAGCGTATCCTGGGTCTTCCTCTGGGTCTCCTCCCGGTGGGACATGCCCGGAACACCTCACCAGGGAGGCGTCCAGGAGGCATCCTAACCAGATGCCCGAGCCACCTCAACTGGCTCCTCTCGATGTGGAGAAGCAGCGGCTCTACTCCGAGTCCCTCCCGGATGACTGAGCTTCTCACCCTATCTCTAAGGGAGAGTCCAGCCACCCTGCGGAGAAAACTCATTTCAGCCGCTTGTATCCGAGATCTTGTTCTTTCGGTCATAACCCAAAGCTCATGACCATAGATGAGGGTGGGAACGTAGATCGATCGGTAAATTGAGAGCTTTGCCTTTTGACTCAGCTCTCTCTTCACCACGACAGACCGGTACAGCGCCCGCTTCACTGCGGACGCTGCACCTATCCGCCTATCGATCTCACGCTCCAGTTTTCCCTCATTCGTGAACAAGATCCCGAGATACTTAAACTCCTCCACTTGGGGCAGGACCTCCTCCCCGACCCGGAGAGGGCACGCTACCCTTTTCCGGCTCAAGACCATGGCCTCGGATTTGGAGGATGGTACAACGTTTTTTTTTTTTTATTCATTCCAAATTAAAAAAGCACAAGAAAACTATTTACAAAACAGCAAGGAATAAAACAATGCATTAAATGAAAGGAATCAGACGAAGAAAATAATCTTATCTGCCCCTTCTCAAACTATTTTTTTTTTTCAAACACTCGATTCAAACAACTAATTTTACATTTGTCTTTTATTGGATAAAAAAAGTAGTTAATATGCCTGTGAAGAAAGAAGAATGTGTTAACCACAGGCTGTGGTTAACACATTCTTCTTTTTTTATCCAATAAAAGAGTGTTTGAAAAAAAAATAGTTTGAGAAGGGGCAGATAAGATTATTTTCTTCGTCTGATTCCTTTCATTTAATGCATTGTTTTATTTCTTGCCGTTTTGTAAATAGTTTTCTTGTGCTTTTTTAATCTGGAATGAATTTTTTTTTTAAAAATCGTTGTACCATGCGGTACTTGAACTCATGAGCTTTGGGACTGAAGGCAAACGCTTTATCCATTGAGCTATCCAGGCACATTAGTTTAGCATTGTCAACTTCTCCTTTAAAACGAACCGCCCCCCAAAAAATTCTGGCTACGCCCATGACATGTATAAGAAACAAGTTTTAATTTTTTGTTATGAATGTCTACTTGTGCAGCTTGCAAGTAAACGTCTACCTTTACACATCTGAACTAAAACAAATTTGTTTAACGAATCAAGAGGAAGAACTCTGCAGCAAGGCCAGCCAGGATTGAGACATCTTTTCCAGGTTGAGTGAAGGATCCTCTGGTAAATGTTTTACAGAGACTCAAATATAAAAGTGCAGCACCAAATAAATGGCTAATATAAATATCAAAAGTATAGGGATAGAGGTAAAGAAAAAAAATGCATTACTGAGAGGAATGCATAATTTTATTAAATAAGTATGGGATAAAAATATTTATGTACCGGTACAATAGATTCTCCACCTCCAAGGATCACGAGAGTGTAGTAAAGTTAATTTGAGTTATGAGAGCGCTTTTGAAAACAGTTCTGACAAAAAAGGGGGGTTTTAGGATTTGTCAGAAATAAATATTTATTCACTGCACCAAAATAAATTAAAAATACAAAAAAAAAAATGTTTGATTTTTTTCTCCCCTTAAGGTGTTCCAAGAGTTAAAGAAGAAACTTCTCTTTAGCTCCCTACCAACTAAATTATTTTCTTTACTTACTAAACAACTCAAATGGACAGTTTTTAGGTTGTTTCGTCCACCGTGTTCCAGGCCATCGTGCTCAAACCACAACATCAACAAAAGTGACGTTACCTTTGAATCTCTGCTTTGTAACCAGTGATTGAAGAGGATATCAAAAGCAGAATAGATTTCATTGGAGAATGTGTCTTTTCTGACTGTGGGATCTGGAGCTTTGTCCAGATTGGCCAAATACTCCAAGATGCTGTCGCTGAAATGACACAAAGCTGGAAGGAGTAAAGAGGGAAAGGGGGAGAAGACAAATGGGAAAAGAAGACTAAATTAAAAATTACACTAAGCTGTGATTTTGTTTTCTATACATTTGAAAAAAAAATAAAAATCCCCAAAATGTAATGCTATTATTTAAAATGGGGGGGGGGGGGGTGTCAGAAAGAGGGTACTGTAATAAAAAGTGTTTTATGAGTTCCTACCAGATGAAAAGACCCACTTCATGTTGTCCTGTTTGGCCATGCCTAGCATAGGCAACATGGTGCCCAGTATGGCATTTATGAACGGTACCATCCCATAAACTGTAGAACAATGACAGAACAGAATGAGTGGTACTTTATCCTGATTCATTCTCAATAATACAGGTAGATGAATCTAACAAGGTAAAGTCGGGTCCTGTGGACGGATTCTATTTGTTGAAACATTTTGTCTTTAATCCAAAAGTATAAAAGACTAAATGTTTCAACAAATAGAATCCGTCCAGAGGACCTGACTTGACCTTGTTAGTGGTATTTTACTTAAAACCTCCTCTTTGAGTAAGAACACAAAGCATAGAAAGTTATGTTAGGTGTCACTTTTATTAAAGGCAGTCTGCTTGATTAATGTCCTCCGTTTCAGGAAATCTGTGCAACACTGAAATAAACTAATACCACCATATAATCTTCATTTTATTAACTCAAAAACTTTTAATTACATCTTTTTTTATAGTATGGGATTCAAACAGTTTATGAATCAATAAAATTCACATGATAACTTCAGAAATGTAGGCAGGGTAGACAACAAACGTAAAGAGCTCAAACAATCTGAGCTTCGCTGGTTGACCCCCCCGTCATATCATTTAGGTTTATCTTGTGGGTTAGATTTGTAAATCAAATGCTACATTGGCAGATGAGCTAAAAATCATTTATGCTTTTTATTATTATTATTACAGTAGTCCCTTGCTACTTCAGTTTGACTTTCACGGTCTCACTCTTTCGTGGTTTTTCCATGATTGTCAACTTTGATATTACTCACATGATTGGGATGGTATGGGGTAAAAGTAAAAATAAAAATAAATACAAACAGGTGCCGCCATTTTGTAGTTTTCTTTAAGTCAGAGTCAGAGTCAGAGAGTCTTTATTGTCATTTGCACCGCATGTGGTACATGTGATGAAAACGAGATTATGTACACGAGGTCCCAGTTACATCCAACAACAAATGAAAGAGAAAAACAGTAATAACATCTAGAACTAACTAAGAAAAACATCAACTAGTAATACACTAAGCCTAATATAGTGGGAATAAACAGCAGCACGAACATGAGTTTGTATGAGCAGATGGTCACAGATGAACACAGATGAACACAGCAACAAGAAAACAGATCAGCATCAGTATGATGTGATATTTTGCAGTGTTTATTTTTTATTTTATTTTTATTTATTCATGAGTCTAACAGCCTCAGGGTAGAAGCTGTTCCTCAGTCTAGTGGTTCTACACTTGATGCTCCTCAACCTCCGTCCTGAGGGGAGTGGGGCAAAGAGTGAGTGTGCTGGATGAGTGAGGTCTTTCATGATGCAGGTGGCTCTTTTCCTGCATCTGGAGGTATAAATGTCTGTGATTGTGGGGAGACTGACTCCAACAGACTTCTGTGCAGCCTTCACCACTCTCTGCAGAGCTTTCCTCTCTTCAACTGTGCAGCCTCCATGCCACACGTTGATGCTGGAGCACAGGATGCTCTCCACTGCACACCCTGCACACCTTAAATAAGCCTACACTGCATCACCAGTCCAAAAGAACTACATTACCCACAAAGCAACAGTGCTTCCAACCGCTGCTTTCTGCCAAAATGGATGGATTTTGATCTGAACCCAACTAAAAAGTTCGGTCCTTATTCATAGTGACTTTGACGCTCAAAGGATGCAGAGAGCCGATCAGAACCAAACCAGAACTACTTCCAGCCTCATCGGGCAATCAGAGTGCTGCTTGTCAGCCCATGAGGTCTCTCGAATGGGGAGAAATTGCTTGGAGGTCAGGTGTCTACTCTGGAGCTCACCCAGACTTCTTTCACCCAGATTCCTCTGCATTATTTGTACACGACCTGGACCGTTGTGTGGTTTTGTGCTGGCTCTCCTAAGGTCCAGCTCTCTCTAAAAGCATCTGGTGCTCAATGGCTGCAGAGCCGATCAGAATCAGAACAGAACCCCATAAAAAAATTGCAAGCGTTGCACAGTGTTGTTAAATTTATGTAGGTTTAAGAGTTTAGAACTTTGCAAGAGTGTGGGAAGGGTTTGTACAGTCTTAAAATATATAAATACTAAAATAAATAACTTTCTACTTTGCA
>JBBPBX010042762.1:12245-23699 GCA_038048925.1 Garcialebias charrua | reverse complement strand
CGCTTGTGACGTCACAGGCGCGAGGACAACCCACCCCAACATGAGTCCAGCCCCTCACCTAGCAACCCCTGGTTAGGCTCAACCCATTTCTGTATTAAACACATGACTGTTGTTTTTCATGATTTCATCTCATCTTTTGTTTATATGTTATTAATTTCATGTGTACAGCACTTTGTTGCAGCTGTGGTTTTTTAAATGGCTTTATAAATAAAGTATAATTGTTATTTTTATGTTTTAGTTCAATTTTTAGTGTATTTGCGATCGCTCCAAACGCGCAGCCGGCAAAAATTAAACGAGCAGACCCCCGACGTAGGGACCGGCGTCAACGAGCCCCTCTTCTGGCGCGATGGAGCGGAGCTTCAACTGTGCAGCCTCGCAGCAGCCTGGCAGAAGCCTCGCAACAGCGAGGACCTTCTCTTTACCGATTAATTTACGGGAGACACTTGGTGAACTTTGTGTGTCTTGACTGGAACAGCGATAACTCTCAAAGTCTCCGCGTGCAACGAGCGGAGCTGGCGAAAACCGGAAGAGGAACAAGCTAACATTAGCTTCGGATTCGGGTGGTCTCATGCTAAAAGGAGCAGCAAACTGCGGCGCGCTCAGACGGGTTTCGGTAAGTTATCTTAAGCTAACACTAACAGTAAGTCAAATGAGTAATAAAAAACGAGCTAATTTTAAAACAACAACACATTACAGATACTGGCTGTGCAGAGGGCGTAAACAGATCGTTGAAGGGCGTGGACTTCAGAACTTCTATCAGAAACCGGTCGTTCAAAACGAAAGTTAAAACTGGCAGAATTAAAAAGGGTATAATTAATTATCTAAGAATTATTTTGTGTATTAAAATGAATTAATATTGTCAAGATAGCACACAGACATAACATAAAATTTTTAAATACTTACATGTGGTCCCCTTTAAAAGACGTGCAGCAGCATTTTGCACCAGCTGCAGACGTGCAAGTGAGGACTGGCTGACTCCAAGATAGAGAGAATTAGTAATCCAGCCATGATGAAATGAAGGCATGGATTACTGTTTCAAACTGTTGCCGTGAAAGAATATGTTTCACCTTTGCCAATTTTCTCAAATGATTGGCAAAGGTGAAACCTATTCTTTCATGGCAACAGAGATTTCAGAGATTTGTGAACAGAGGTCTAACCCTTAATAGAGACATGTGCATTTTTTGGTTACAACAGATTGAGATACCATACCATGCCATTTTATTTATAGATCACTTAAAACAGCGACAAGGCCAACCAAAGTGCTGTACAAACAAACAAACAACAGGAAACACACACAATGAAGTACAAAAAATAGAAATAAAACATTACAGATAATAAATATAACGACCAAACACAGATCAGCTGGTGTTGAAAGCAACAGAATAGTAATGGGTCTTTAAACAGGATTTGAAAACCGAGAGGGAGGAGGCCTGTCTGACGAGCAGAGGTAACTCGTTCCAGAGTCTTGGGCCTGCTACAGAGAAGGCCCTGTCACCTCTGCGTTTAAGACGAGTTTATGAGAACACGTGACACGTGATCACAGACACAGGAATTAAACCAGACCCAAGAATGACATGATCGGCTGTTTCCGTGTGGGTGAACCTATGTGCATGAGGACGATGAGACTCCAGTAAAAGTAAGTAAAAAGTTTATTTAAAATATAAACAAACAAAAAGCTGGCGTGGCAGCAACTTATGGTACATCCAGACCGAACACGATTTCAACGGCAAAAAAGCTCAACACGCACGCAAGTGGACGCACTTTGTGTCCAGACCAAAAAGCCAGAAGCGAAACTACCCAGAAAACTGCTGCGCAGGGTTGCCAGATAAAAATTAATTAATCATCTAGTACTGTTGCTTATTTTTTATTTTTTTTAACCCAAACTGTCATATTTGCTGCGTGAGGGTCTGATAAGATTAATAATGTGTTGAGTTTAGTGAACATTTGCACTGAAAAGGGGTAAAAATAAATAAATAAAAAAATAAAATTCATGTTTATCTGGCAACCCTGCTGCTGCGGGGTGTGGGGGAGGAGCTTACCGGTGTACCGAGTCGTCACTGCACTCCGCGAGGTGAGGAGCTCTTTATTTCTGTCTCTGTGGAGCAGACTTGACTGGTTGTGAAGGAATTGTCGCGAACACACAGCTACAATGAGTTTCTCTTCCATATTCCATGACTCCGCGGGTTTTTTCTGTGTTCCACAAACAATACGTCACATGCGCAATGGTTTCCGCGTCACTGGTTTCCGCGTCACATAGGGACTCTCCCCTGACCCCCTCTCTTCTCCCCCGACTCTCCCTGATTGGTTGACACACCAACCAATCGGGTAGAGTTTGAGCGGCGTTTGAAAGTTGAACGGCGAAATCTTCAGCATGTTGGAGGCGTGCTTTGGAGGTTGACGCGGGTTCACGTGCACGGAAATCGTTCTCCAGCACGCTCAACACGCACGCGACGTGACGCAAGACGCCAGGAGGCTGCTGGAGGTGCGTCCACCATTGACTTTGCATGTAAACTGGACGTTCCTGCAGTAGAAAACGCATTCGGTCTGGATTCACCATGAACTTAGATGGAGGGAACACGGAGGGAAGACAAACATGAAAGCCTATTACAGGACAATCCAAAGACACTGACATGACACCACAGGGCTGAATATATACTAACACAGATGAGGGTGAAATGACAGACACCTGCAGTGATTGGGATTAAAGACAGGTGTGACAGTGCTGGATAACAGGAGGAGGAGGGGCTGGTAAACATGAGGGAAAAACACAACATGCAGGACCAGACCCAGAAACCCTACAGGACACCCCCCTCAAGGAATGGCCCCTGAAATCCCAAGGAGAGCACCATCCACTTGGGAGGGAGGGTGGGGGAAAAGCAGACAAAAGAAGGGTGACGTAAACTGGACACAAAAGGGAACACAGAACCCCTAAGACCCCCCAAATCAAGGTGGGTGGTCAGGAGACCATCCAAGGCAGGGCTGAGAATCCGGGGGGCAACATGGCAACCGTCCGTCGACAGGCCAGATGTCTTACGGGCGGCCAGGATGCCATCCACCCCTGGACCAGGGTTCCGGTGGGCGGCCATGAGACCATCCCTCTTTGGCCAGTGGAGATGCCACAGCTACAGGTGAGGAGACCCCAGAGACAGCTGTAGCCCGATCGATGAGGGCCTCATGAGCGAAGACCTCTAGTGGAGCGAAGACACCCGGTGAGGCGAATACCTTCGACAAAGCGAGGACCTCTGGAGGAGTGAAGACCCCAGGTGAAGCAAGGACTTCCATCAGAGCAAGGACCTCTGGAATGAAGACCTTCGGCGAAGCGAGAACCTCTGGAAGAGCGAAGACCCCCAACAAAACGAGGACCTCCAGCAGAGCGAGGACCTCTGGAACGAAGACTTTCAGTGAAGCAAGGACCTATGGAGGAGTGAAGACCCCCGGTGAAACGAGGACCTCCAGTGGAGCGAAGACCTTAGGAGCGAAGACCCTCTGCGAAGTGAGGACCTCTGGAGGAGTGACGAACTCCAGCGAAATGAAGACCTCCAGTGGAGTGAGGACCTCAGGAGCGAAGACCCTCAGCGAAGTGAGGACCGCTGGTGGAGTGAAGACCCCCGGCGAAACGAGGACCTCCAGCGGAATGAGGACCTCTGGAGCGAAGATCTTCAATGAGGCGAGGACCTCCGGTTGGGCGAGGACCTCTGATGAAGCGAGGACCTCTGAGGCAAAGATCCCCGATGAGACGAGGACCTCCAGTTGGGCGAGGACCTCTGATGGAGGAGCAAGGACTTCAGGCGAAGCGAGGACTTCAGGCGAAGCGAGGACTTCAGAAGCGAAGCCCTTTGGCAGAGCGAGGACCTAGAGAGCGAAGATCCCCGGCGAAGCGTGGATCTCCAGCTAAGTGAGGACCTCAGAGGTGAAGACCTTTGATGCGAGGACCTCTGATGGAGCGAGGACCTCTGGTGCAAAGACCCCCGGAAAAATGAGGACCTCCAATGGAGCGAGAACCTCTGAAGCGGAGACCTCCGGCGAAACAATACCTCCAGCGGAGCGAGGACCTCTGAAGCGGAGACCTCCAGCAAAACGAAGACTTCCAGCAGAGCAAGGACCTCTGAAGCGGAGACTCTCGGTGAAACGAGGACCTCTGATGCAAGGACTTCTGATGGAGCGAGGACCTCTGGAGTGAAGACCTCAGGAGGGAATACCAACGGGTCCAGAGCTGGTGATGAAACCAGCGGGTCCAGAGCTGGTGATGTGGAACCCGGGCCCGGTGCAGCTGATGGTGAGGAGCTGTGATCAGCTGGCGGTGAGCTGACAGGAGCAGCTGATGTGGGACTTGGACCCTGTGCCGCTGATGGTGAGGAGCTGTGATCAGCTGGTGGTGAGCTGGGAGGAGATCTAGACTGTGCAGGACCAAGCAGCAGTGAACGCAGCACACGCCTCTCCCTCCACGCCTGCTCGAACAGCTGCCACGCCCCTGGCGAGTCACCATCTTCGTCAGACCCAGTGAACGAGGAAATGGTCTCCTCTGCAGCGACCAGTCTGTCCCACAGATCGCTGGAGCTGCCGGGTTCCTCCTTCCTAACATCAGGTGGGCAGGGGCACGCGATGTCCTCCCCCCAGCGACAGGTGGATCGGTATGTGCGACGTCCTCCCCCCCACGAAGGGAAACACATGTGCGAGGAGTCAGCTGCGTCAGAGGAGACACGGGCTAGAGTTTGGTGGAGCTGGCTCCATTCTGCCACCCATTCATCCTGCGGTAAGTCCGAGCAGGTTGCCGCCCCTCTTTGAAAACCCCTCTGGGAAGGCAGAAGGTGCTTGGGGAGGAGGCGGGTTATGAGGAGTTGCCGCTCCGTGAGGAGGTGAAGAAAAAGTTTCCAAACGAATCGCCAATCGTGTACCTTGGTACGGGTTTCCTTTTCTTCTCCTCTCTACCTCTTCACGCAGTACGGTCTTCTTTGCCTCCCGGACCGCATATTCGAAGAGGGTTATCATCCTGCGAGGTTTAGGCCAAAAATACACTACACGCGGCTCCGCTCCGCCCCGCTCCGCAGGTTGCAGCTGTGCGAGTCCAATTTCCACTTCCTGCGCTCAGCTCAGGTCTGACTGGATGCGCCGCTCCGAGACGCATGCGCGGGAATTGCGAGATCGCGCGATAAATCAAGTGATAAATAAGTAAGTCAGAACAAAACAATTCACTCGGTGGAAGAAGGAGAACAACTGTAGATACTGCTGCCTTGATATTCTCTCGTAAATGAGCTACAGGACATGGTTTGAGCAACAGGAAGTGATGTATTACATTTCAGAATAAAATACTTTATTTATTTCTTGTATTTCTTTTTATTTCTTGTATTGCGTTTGTAGGCGTAGTCATAAATGATAGTTTGACAGCATTTTTGTACAAATAAATCCGTATAGAGCTAGGATTAGTCCGCCCGTGGTGATTTTATTTTGTAAATACGGAAGTTGTGCTCGTTCCTTTTCCTGTTGGTGCGACGTAATCTTCAAAAGTTGACTCCGGCACAGCTCCGGCGTCCGGCAGAAATAGAAAAATTTCTAATTTTGACGGACTGCCGTCCGCTCGGCGTAGCTCGCCGCCGCCGTGCGGAGCCAGTGTAAATTCTGTCATTGATTATAATGGGTGCGTATTTGCTGCGGAGGTCGGACCGGAACGGGGCGGAGCTGCAACGCGTGTAGTGTAATTTTGGCGTTAGTTTGGTCTTTGGATTCTGACATGATCGGCTGTTTCCATGTGGGTGAACCCATGTGCAGGAGGACAATGAGACTTCGGTAAAAGTAAGTAAAACGTTTATTTAAAATATAAACAAACAAAAAGCTGGCGTGGCAGCAACTTACTAGATGGAGGGGACACAGAGGGAAGATGAACATGAATGCCTATTACAGGACAATCCAAAGACACTGACATGACACCACAGGGCTGAATATATACAAACACAGATGAGGGTGAAATGACAGACACTTGCAGTGATTGGGATTAAAGACAGGTGCGACAGTGCTGGATAACAGGAGGAGGAGGGGCTGGTAAACATGAAGGAAAAACACAACATGCAGGACCAAATTTAACAATTCATTTAAGGAAATGAGGTCAGTTTGACCTCAAGTAGTCTTAAGCCCCCAGTATAGCTCTGCGTACGCCTGTACGCGTGCCCGTATGCGCGTATTGTACGCAGAGAGTTCAGCCCTATACCCCATCATACGTTCTCGCGTACATTCTCGTGTTTTCGCACCAAATTCTTGATGTCATTTGAGCAGCTGCGGCGTAGGTCCAGACAAGTAGCGTTTACCTACGGGACAAATTGAGGTCGCTGATTGGTCATTTGCTGACACGCCTACTGAATTGATTGACAGGTTGGGGAAAAAAAGGCGAGAGCTGGCAGCTCCAGCCGCAGAAGTGTTCTGTGTTTATATGTTAATAAAAAGTTCTTAAAAAAAAACAAAAAAAACAAGGAGCGCTGGTCCTGCAGTCCCCACATCAGACCAGCCACCAGGAAATCTCCAGAACCTCCCACAGCCACGCTGGACCTGAGTTTAATTCGCTCGTGACAAATTCGTTAATTTCTCATCATTTCAGTCACGGAGTCAACGGAGGAGGAAGCGATCACTGCCTTTTGGCAAAAAAAACAAAAGAAAATGCCAGATCAAGGATGAAGAAGGGGGAATTTAATGCATTGGTGTTACATACAAAACAGTCTGGCGCCAGGCAGTTTTTTGTACAACACCACGTTTGCGTACGCGGTCATAAAATTTGAGCTTTGCGCGTACATGCCCTGTGGGGTTACGCTTGTACCTCTGCGTAGTACGTGCGTACCTTTGCGTACGGACATATGCAGAGCTATACTGGGGGCTTAAGCTCAAAGCAGCATAAGCCAACACTAATTATAAGATTTATCAAAAAGGAAAGTCTTAAGCCCAGTCTTAAAACTGGACAATGTGTCAGCCTCATGGACAGAAACTGGAAGTTGGTTCCACAAACGAAACAACTCTTCAAATGAAGGCACAGCTGTTTACTTACACTTCAGTTGGACTAAAATACTTTGCACCTTGTATGACCTCCTTCCTAATTTTAGTCACTACTGACCCTGGACCATGTGTACATAATTTTGTTCCATCACATCCCAGCCAACATGCATAGTTGGGCCCCACATGGGGTTATTGTGGGCTAGTTGGGTAATGAGTGGGCATGGGATTTATCTGGGCTAACTGCATGAGACCCATATGGTTATCCCATAAAGGAACCCATTTTGTGAGCCCTGTTGGGCTAAATATATGGGTCCTATACAGGATTAATGTGGGCTAACTGGCAATGGGACAGAAATGGGCAATTTTATATGGGACCCATGTGGTTTTAGTATAATGGGCCCAGCATGGGAAGCCCATGTGGGCAGACTGTATTTATCCCAAGTGGTATCAATGTGGGCTCACCTTACATGGGTTCAACCTGGGCATGGATATATAGGGCCCACTACATTTTTATGTGGGCTAACTGGGATTGGGACAGAAATGGGCAATATTATAAGGGACCCATGTGGTTTTGGTATAATGGGCCCAGCATGGGAAGCCCATGTGGGCTAACTGTATTTATCCCAAGTGGTATAAATGTGGGATCACCTTACATGGGTTCAACCTGGGCATGGTTATATAGGGCCCAATACATTTTTATGTGGGCTAACTGGGAATGGGACAGAAATGGGCATCATTATATGGGACCCATGTGGTTTTGGTATAATGGGCCCAGCATTGGAAGCCCATGTGGGCTAACTGTATTTATCCCAAGTGGTATAAATGTGAGATCACCTTACATGGGTTCAACCTGGGCATGGATATATAGGGCCCACTACATTTTTATGTGGGCTAACTGGGAATGGGACAGAAATGGGCAATATTATATGGGACCCATGTGGTTTCGGTATAATGGGCCCAGCATGGGAAGCCCATGTGGGCTAACTGTATTTACCCCAAGTGGTATAAGAGTGGGCCGACCTTACATGGGTTGAACCTGGGCATAGATATATAGGCCCCAGTTTAATTTTATTTGGGCTAACTGGGAATGGGACAGATATATGCATCAGTATATGGGACCCATGTGATTTTAGTATAATGTGCTCAGCATGGGAAGCCCATGTGGGCTAACTGTATTCATCCCAAGTGGTATAAATGTGGGATCACCTTACATGGGTTCAACCTGGGCATGGATATATAGGGCCCAGTACATTTTTATGTGGGCTAACTGGGAATGGGACAGAAATGGTCATCATTATATGGGACCCATGTGGTTTTAGTATAATGGTCACAGTATGGGAAGCCCATGTGTGCTAACTATATTGACCCCAAGTGGGATAAGTGTCGTATAACCTTACATGGGTTCAGCCTTGGCATGGATATACAGGCCCCAGTTCATTTTTATGTGGGCTAACTTGGAATGGGACAGAAATGGACATCATTATATGGGACCCATGTGGTTTTGGTATAATGGGCCCGGCATGGGAAGCCCATGTGGGCTAACTGTATTTACCCCAAGTGGGCTAAATGTGGGATGATCTTACATGGCTTCAACCTGGGCATATATATATATATATATATATATATATATATATATATATATATATATATATATATATATATATATATATATATATATATATATATATATATATATATATATATATATATATATATATATATATATATATATATATATATATATATATATATATATATATATATATATATATATAATATATATATATATATATATATATATATATATATATATATATATATATATATATATATATATATATATATATATATATATATATATATATATATATATATATATATATATATATATATATATATATATATATATATATATATATATATATATATATATATATATATATATATATATATATATATATATATATATATATATATATATATATATATATATATATATATATATATATATATATATATATATATATATATATATATATATATATATATATATATATATATATATATATATATATATATATATATATATATATATATATATATATATATATATATATATATATATACATATATATACATACAGTATATATATATATATATATATATATATATATATATATAGGCCCCAGCTCATTTTTTTTATGTGGGCTAACTGGGAATGGGACAGACATGTGCATCAGTATATAGGACCCATGTGATTTTAGTATAATGTGCCCAGCATGGGAAGCCCATGTGGGCTAACTGTATTTATCCCAAGTGGTATAAATGTGGGATCAACAGATACAGATTTAAACTGTACATTGAATTTACATTTATAAATTCAATGTATATTTTAAATCTGTATCTGTTGATCAAAACCAACAAGAATTACAACTCATAGTGCCACAATCAAAAACTAAACTAAAAAACAGGAAGTGAACCGTGTTGATTTCCCATCATGCTTAGCGGTATATTAGTGTTCAATTATAGTTTAAATCTGTATCCGTTGATCAAAGCCAACAAGAATTACAACTCATAGTGCCACAATCAAAAACGGGGAGTGGACTATGTTGATTTCCCATAATGTTTAGCAGTATTTTAGTGTTCCGGGCTGCACCATGAGTCAGAAGGACATCTGTGTTATAGAACTGCCTCTTGTTAAAGATTGGGTATTATCTGTTGTGAGGCTCAGAGTGTTCTTTGAGTGTAACTCACACAATGTTAAGACAGAAGTCACAGAGTATGGTGCAATATACGTGCTCTCGGCAGGTTGGATCGGAAAATCCGACACATAAATTATGCTGGTAAGAACACACATGGGTCTGTAATGAGCCTCATGTAAATTAACCATCTGGGAACCACTGAAAGCCCAGACAGTGCCCATTATAGTCTATCCGGGCAAACCCACGTGGGGCCACCATGGAAACTGTGGACAAACCCACTTATAACCCATATTTTTAGCCCAGTTGGGACCCAGTTTAGTCTCAGGTAGATATTCTTCAAGGCACACACATGGGTTTTACATGGGTCTCATTTAAGTTAAACATCTGGGTCCCACTGAAAGCCCAGTCAGGGCCCATTAAAATCTATCTGGGCCAACCCATGTGGGGCCACCATGGAAACCGTGGACAAACCCACTTATTACCCATATTTTTAGCCCAGTTGGGACCCAGTTTAGTCCCAGGTAGATA
Source organism: Garcialebias charrua (assembly GCA_038048925.1). Classification (NCBI taxonomy): domain Eukaryota; kingdom Metazoa; phylum Chordata; class Actinopteri; order Cyprinodontiformes; family Rivulidae; genus Garcialebias; species Garcialebias charrua. The sequence continues at coordinate 13,494 of JBBPBX010042762.1, read as the reverse complement.
TTCTTCAAGGTACACACATGGGTTTTACATGGGTCTCATTTAAGTTAAACATATGGGTCCCACTGAAAACCCAGTCAGGGCCCATTAAAATCTATCTGGGCCAACCCATGTGGGGCCACCATGGAAACCGTGGACAAAACCTTTTGGGGCCCATGTTTTTTGCACATATGTATACCATATGGGGCCCACCTGTGCATGCTGGCTGGGATGTACCACATGTGGTGTGTATGACAAATAAAAAACCTTAAATCCTTGAAGTTCCATCAAATTGTATATGAACTCCTACGTGTCACACACATACACTCGTGGCATTGGTTACCTAGATAAAGATTCACACCGTGAGAAGTGACAAGCTTCTGACCTCCAAACTTTGACACTTACCTCATACCACTATAATTTACTAGCGTGCAAATGTATGATTTCCTATGAAGACCTGTATAGAAGCAATGTGTGACTTCCTGCCTATCAGAATCACACAAAAACAGGATTCAAAATTTGTGTTGAGAAAAATAAAACTACGACAACGTTCACATGGAGATCAACATGAATGTATGTTGAAATACTTTGTACTCTGAAACTTACTAATTGGCTTTTAAAATGTATGTGAATGCTTTTGTGCCCTGTGATGTTTTCTGTTGTGACTTGGTGCTATATAGATAAAGATCACAGTATCAAAGGGAATGAGATATTTGTGTTCGATTTAAATTCAGATATTGATTTGATGACGTTTTAGAAACTACTCCTGCATAATGTAGTACCAGCCTTTGCTTATGGAGAGTGGGTTGCAAAAATATTCTCCCCCATTTGAAAGGCAGGTGGACCAATTGACAAACCAGTGGAAATACTGAAATGTCTTGGAGAGACAGCAATGAGGTTCTTGACACAATTATTCAATAGCATTTTGGAAAGTGAAAAATTCCTGAGAGACAGAGAACTGTGCTGGTGCCCATTATCAAGAACAAGGGTGATGTACAGAGTTGTAGCAACTACAGGGGAATTAACTTGATGAGTCACACGATGAAGATCTGGGAGAGAGTTGTGGAAGCAAGACTTAGACGAGAGGTGACTATCTGTGAGCAGCAGTATGGTTTCATGCCAAGAAAGAGCACCACAGATGCCATCTTTGCTTTGAGAATGCTGATAGAGAAGTACAGAGAGGGTCAGAAAGAACTCCATTGTGTGTTTGTGGATTTAGAAAAAGCATATGACAGGGTACCAAGAGAAGAGGTGTGGTATTGCATGAGGAAAT
>JBBPBX010042762.1:0-11355 GCA_038048925.1 Garcialebias charrua | reverse complement strand
TTATATTAATATATATGTGTATATTATGTTGATATGTATATGTATGTATATATATATATATATATATATATATATATATATGTTTATATATGTAAATTTCTCTTGCAGTCTGGGTTGCACACAGGTGCAACAAGAGCTAAATAATTTAAAATATTTCATTTAAAATAAAAATTCCATGCTGATCTTGTGGCTTATCTATCAGTCAACCAGTTTTGTGTCCTATCTTTGGTTTGAAACAATGATATGGTGATTCTACAAAAAAACTGCAAAGTAATGAGGGACAACTGTATTAGGTAATACAGTTGGTACCTTACCAACTGTATAGCACTTTGAGATTTTTATTAATGAAAAGTGCATTATAAATGGAATTCATTATTATTATTATTATTATTATTCCATTTATCCTTGTTTGGCCTTTTTAATACACAGAAAATTCATGTTTGTGTATGTGTATGGCCATGGTCCTGACAAATAAAGTCAGTCCTGATAATTACTGTTTGTGTCATGGGCGGAGTTAACTACCTCATTAGTGTTTGTCCTCTTAATACAGCATTGCGTCAGGTTCTTGTATTTTGAGTTCTGAAGTGTGTATTTAAAATTTGAAGTGAGATTTGTGTTGTATAACTCAAATAAAAATTTTCACGGTTTACTACATCTTTCTAGCATAGGTGGAAAGAGGTGTCCCTTTAGTGTAGTAAAAAACTTGTTTGAAAAAACTGTCCTTCTAATACACCAAAACCTGTATGTGCGTGTGTGTGTGTGTGTGTGTGTGTGTGTGTGTGTGTGTTGTGGGTGGGACTCAGAGCAGCCAGATGAAATCAGTTTCTCTCTTCTGTGATGAATCAGTTTGAAAAGATGAAACTTCTCCTCAGAAGTCTGCTCCTCAGCTCTCTGTGCGCTCTCTCATCATGGAGTAAGTCACAACTTTAACATTTACTTTGACTTTTGAACGTAACTTGATCAAAGTAGGACAATTGTCACATTTTTATTTTCTCTTTCTGGTATTTTTGGACATTTTATTGATAAGTATCACATAAATGTCCATAAACATTAAGGTGTTGGATCTTTTTGATCATTTGATTCTTAAAAATATCTTATCTGATTCTGTTTAAGTTTCAGAAACTTGCTGTTTTGAAATCCTAACTTAGTTGAGTATCGTGTGTAATATCTCACGCTGTGTCTCTGTTCAGGTGTTTCATCAGAAACTCTTGTTGTGAGGCAGAGTCCTGATGTTTCCATCCTGGAGGGAGACACAGTGAACATCTCCTGCTGCTGCGAGCATATGGACAACAAAGTCAGCATTACATGGATGAAAAATAAAACAACTATAAAGTACAAGACCATCAGTACCGGTAATCAGTCTGCAGGATCTCTGAAAGTACAGAAAGAAAGCTGCTCGTTTCTGATCCTTTCAAACATCACAAGCAGAGATTCAGGAAAATACACCTGTAAAGTTTATGTGGAGATACCGAAGTTTACTGCAGCAGAAGGAAACGGTACAATCATCTCAGTTACAACCAGAGGAAACACAACTAACTCAACAGAAGGTAGGTATCTTATCAGTCACTAATTTACATTTTTACAATAAAGCTTTTTTGTTGTAGTTAATAAAATAAATGTACAATTGTTGAATGATTCAAGAAAGCAACATTGATCCTCCAGATGATCCTCTACTCCTCATAATAAACCCCCTGGCTGTCGTAGCGACGTTGTTTCTCATCGCTCTGGTCTGTTACTGCTGTCTGCGGAGGAAACCAGGTAAAAATATATTTTTATTCTTTTTTTAAAAATCCCCTCAGATACAATATACATAAGGTGTTTTGCCAAGTGCACATGTATAGCTCTAATTTTTCCATCAACATTTGACTTAAACTACATGTGGACATGCACTGTAAATAGAAAGTTGTCTTACAATGTCCACAGGGGACATTGAGAAGAGCTAAGATTAGCAAGGACAATAAAAAGCAGATTCCTACACATTTGTTTTTGACTTGTACATTTGTAAGATGTAATCAAGACAACGACTCTTCCTAAGAATGACTCAGCGAATCAATTATCCAACTGTCTAACAACTTCTTAGAAATTTAGCCAAAGTTCCCTATGTGTAAAACATATTGTGAAATTTCTCTAAAATAATGAATGCCTGGCATTTGCAGAACGAAGTTTAGCGTTTTGACCACTGCAGCAATTCAATAAGTTAAAATTATAATAAAATGTAATAAATAAATGGGCTTACCTCTGAACTTCGCTATTGATTGACTTCCATTGAACACTGTACCTTGTGGTTTACATCGTACTACCAGTTCAAACTTTTACATCTCTTCAGGTTATTAAAGGAAAAATGTGCCCTAAAGAACAGGCCTGGTGGTTTTAATCTAAAAAAAAAAAAAATTGACTCCTAAATAATGAGACAGCAGATGGAGGGCCAAACGTGTCAGCAGAAACAACAACAAAAAAGAAACCGTCTAGATGACCTGACTGAACATTGTTCAAATGTCCTTTACTTCAGTTTAATTTATAGAGCGCACAACAAAAGTCATCTTAGAGCACTGAGCACAAACATTTACATACATTAAAGGGGACCACACATTCAAAATTCACTTTTTAATGTTTTTTTACTCAACTTTGGGTATTTACTTCATAAAAAAACAGTCCAAAGGCCAAAAAAATGCACCCAGTGGTTTATTTACTCTAAGTAGATTTATTTTACTGTGATAAAAACGGCTCGTTTTTGAAATAAACTGGAAGTCAATCGCGCTTGTGACGTCACAGGCGCGAGGACAACCCACCCCAACATGAGTCCAGCCCCTCACCTAGCAACCCCTGGTTAGGCTCAACCCATTTCTGTATTAAACACATGACTGTTGTTTTTCATGATTTCATCTCATCTTTTGTTTATATGTTATTAATTTCATGTGTACAGCACTTTGTTGCAGCTGTGGTTTTTTAAATGGCTTTATAAATAAAGTATAATTGTTATTTTTATGTTTTAGTTCAATTTTTAGTGTATTTGCGATCGCTCCAAACGCGCAGCCGGCAAAAATTAAACGAGCAGACCCCCGACGTAGGGACCGGCGTCAACGAGCCCCTCTTCTGGCGCGATGGAGCGGAGCTTCAACTGTGCAGCCTCGCAGCAGCCTGGCAGAAGCCTCGCAACAGCGAGGACCTTCTCTTTACCGATTAATTTACGGGAGACACTTGGTGAACTTTGTGTGTCTTGACTGGAACAGCGATAACTCTCAAAGTCTCCGCGTGCAACGAGCGGAGCTGGCGAAAACCGGAAGAGGAACAAGCTAACATTAGCATCGGATTCGGGTGGTCTCATGCTAAAAGGAGCAGCAAACTGCGGCGCGCTCAGACGGGTTTCGGTAAGTTATCTTAAGCTAACACTAACAGTAAGTCAAATGAGTAATAAAAAACGAGCTAATTTTAAAACAACAACACATTACAGATACTGGCTGTGCAGAGGGCGTAAACAGATCGTTGAAGGGCGTGGACTTCAGAACTTCTATCAGAAACCGGTCGTTCAAAACGAAAGTTAAAACTGGCAGAATTAAAAAGGGTATAATTAATTATCTAAGAATTATTTTGTGTATTAAAATGAATTAATATTGTCAAGATAGCACACAGACATAACATAAAAATTTTAAATACTTACATGTGGTCCCCTTTAAAAAATGCCAATCAGTAAAATGTGTCTGTCGAGGACACCGCGGTGGTTTAATTAGTCAAGTCAAATTTATTTATGAAGCACATTTGAAACAGAAACTGTTACCAAAGTGCTTAACAATAAAATCACAGCATCAAGTAAAACAATAACACAATGTAATTAAAAGCATCAAAAACTAAAAACATAAAAAACACAAACACAATAAGAAACAATGGAATAATAAATCAGATCACTCTGTGTTATACGTCAGTGAATACAGGTGTGTTCCCTTTCAGTCTGGTCTCTTGGTGCAACATACTTGCTATGGGAATTGCGCCCCCGCGCGATTAGCTGAAGGAATATACTCACGCCTTTACGGCTAGGGGCGTCACTGCCGCGCCAGAGGCCCCGCCCTCTGGGTACTTAAGCGGCTTGCGCCCCTCCATCTTTCTCTTTTTGCCCTTCACCTCGCTTAACACCTGAACTTCGTGGGACTTCTCTGTTGTCGCATCGCTCGACTGAGGTGAGCTTGCTCCCTACACTGAGCGTACAGAGAAATTTTCCTGCGTATTGCTGGGCTGGCGAAAGCTAGTCCAGCGTTTTTCTACTCACCTTCGAAGTTTTCTTCTTTTCCGCAGCTTTTTCGCTCGACGGCGCTAACTGCGTCACAACCTCCTGCTATCATTAGCAGGCTAACCAGCAAAGCAAGACGACGGAGAAGACGGCTTCAAACAAAAGAAAACTAGGAACAACTTCGACGCTTCTTGCCGGACATGGCTCCCGAGAAGGGAAAACGGAGGACAAGGAGGAGGAAAACCAGGACGACGAGTCCTCGCTCGCGCCCATGCCCCAGCGGCTGCGGCTACTCCCTCTCGGCGACGGACACCCACGAAGCCTGTCCTGTCTGCCTAGGGATTCTGCACGCGAGGAAAGCGCTGGAATTCCCCGACTCCTGCTCTCACTGCCGTCAAATGTCGGCAGTAGTGAGGAAACGACGGGCTGACGCGTTGGCCAAATCCATGGCTAGAAACGCGGCGCTGAAGGTCGCACATCGCACTAAAGTGCTCGCTCCTGATCCGGAGCCCGACAACGTGGACCTGGAATGCAACGGCCGAGTCCGAGAGGACATCATGTCGGACTCCTCAGTTGCCGCCGGGGACTCGATGCCTGAACTGTCCGACCAAGAAGCCGAATATGGTCACAAGGGAGAAACTGTGGATTCCTCCCAGAACCTGGCGCAAATTCTTCCGGAACCGGACCTGTCGGTACCTACCCTGTTCGACCTGTGCCATAGGGCAGCAGATGCCCTGCAGGTCACGTGGCCAGACCCCACGCCTCGCCAACAGGCTACGAGGCTAGCGGGAAAGCTACTTCTACGCGAAACAGCCGACAACGACGCAGAAAATGCCCATTTTTCTGGACTTCCTCATGGAGCTCAAACGCTCCTGGGCGGAACCCTGAGCTTCCATTATGCTGCCATTATCCCGACTCCTTGACGTCGCGGGAATGGAGACAGCAGGCCTCGCCAATGCACCCATGATAGAGGAGACTCTGGCGGTTCACCTAAAGGCAGTGGCGGAAATAGTTGTCGCCCAACGCCATCTTTGGCTAACTCTGTCGGACCTCCTGGAAAACCAGAGGTCCACTTTCCTCCAGCACCCGATCGAGTCGACGGGACTCTTCGGGGGAGCTCTGGAACGCATCCAGGCCAGGCTGGAACAAAGACGCAAACAGGCGGAAGCCCTCCGCGAGGGGTTGCCGAGAAAAAGCTTTGCACCCCCAAAGGAAGACACGCGTGGCCTCCCACGGAAGAGACCCGCTGGTGACGGTGAAACCTTCCAGTACCGGCCGAGGACCTCTTCAGTGACCCAATGTGGAAAACAGACTCGAACCTGATGAAACAGGACGAACTGATAATTTTACAGGTTTGCCCGTCCACGTGGTACGGGAACCTAACCTCTTGAGCCCAGTCTCCCCTTGTAAAAAACTACGAGGAGCGAGTGGCATGTGTACGCGCACCAAACATGACTCGATTATTGCATGTGTAAACAAAACAAACACTGTTTCAGACATGTACAAAAATAAAAGTACCAAAGCACAGACTGCCCTGGTTCTTGACTCGAGTCCCATTTTTATAAACAAACCATGTGGTCAAACTATGAACCGCAGCGGGATACACGAGATCTGCCAGAGACGGTCAGATCTCGCAATATCTTCTGTCGGGCCGACCAGCCTGCTCAAAAGAGCGCAAGAGGGGTCAAAGGTCACCCCTCTTGCGCTAAAACACGACGAGCAGCAATTTAACATGCCCTCCAGGCTCAGCGCGCATGCGCAGGCCTGGAAGGCGTGTTTACCAAATGATTGGGTCATGACAATGATATGTCATGGGCTCAAGTTACGGTTCTCAAAAAGACCGCCCAGCTTCATAGGGGTGCTGCAATCTAAAATCAACCCTGCACGTGCACACGTGCTGAGGGAGGAAGTCTCAACAATGCTGCAAAAGGGAGTGATTAGTTTGGTCGCAGGACGCAAGCTACGCTCTGGTCACTATAGCAAATACTTCCTGGTGCCAAAAAGGATCATTCCCTGAGACCAATTCTGGATTTCAGGACTCTCAACAAAAGGACTAAAACATTTAAGTTCAAGATGCTTACACTGCAGCAAGTCCTCCAGTCTGTGAGACCTAGAGACTACGCATGTACAGTGGATTTAAAAGATGACTATTTTCATATAGGCGTATGGAGAAAACACAGAAAGTTCCTCTGCTTTGCCTTCAAGGGAAACGCTTATGAATTCAAAGCTTTACCCTTTGGTTTAAAGACTGCTCCGCGTACATTTACTAAATGTCTGGATGCAACCCTGACCCCTCTTAGGAATCAAGGACTCAGGGTCAAGAATTACCTAGATGACCTGCTGATTCTGGCTGAAAGCAGAAAGCAGGTCCAGTCACACTCCTATAGGGTGATTTCTCACCTGGAGTCTCTTGGTTTTGTCATAAACCTACAAAAAAGCAATTTGACTCCATCACGGGTTACCATATTTTTGGGAGTACAGATCGACACCGTCCAGTACAGAGCATGGCTCTCGAAGGAACGAGTTTTCTCCATTCGCTGTTGCCTGGAAAAATTTAAACTGGACCAACGGGTCCCTGTGAAAACCTGCCAACGCCTTTTAGGCCTCTTGACGGCAGCCATTCCCTGTGTACCACACGCATTACTGAAAATGCGGCCCATGCAGCTATGGCTAAACCAATGAATACAACCTGACCTGCCTAATCAGGCAGAGAAGGTTAGGATAGATTCAGAGTGCCTGGAGACTAGAGCTGTCATCGGGCCGGAAATCCACGGCCCTACCCTACCCGAGCCCTAAGTTTAATTACCCAAGCCCGAGGGAGCCCGCTGATTTCCTAGAAATCACCGCCCGACCCGACCCTACCCGATTAAAAAAAAAAACAACAACAAAAAAAAAAAAACACTACGTTTATTTATTAAGCTTTTACTGCGTTCTCCCACTCAGCAAAAGAACTTGATGTTGTTCTTCTTTGTTTTGATGGAGGAGGAGGAGGTGTGAGCGCGCTGCTCGCAGTTTGCTGTTGAAGCTTCAGGAATGTCAGGAATGCGGCAACTTGTTCCGCCGCAGAGAGAGTGTGTGCGGACGTGAGCGTGCACCTGACGCACGTCAGCTGGTGACATAATTTTGAGCTCGTTAAAGTTAGGCCACAGAAATAATGCAACTCTCTGCAAGTCGTGGATAATAATTTTGCGCTCCAGCACTTCTGCATGTCTGTGGCGCAGAAACACCTGCTGCGGAGAGTCTGTGTGAGGACTGGCAGTGTTGCTTCAGTTTCTCATTCCAGAGACAAACCAGGTTGGTGGGATATTTGTCACCCTCCAGTTCTCTCTGTGCACGGTAAAATGGTTCGAGAAATGTCACTAAAAAGTCCAGCATGTCGGGGGAGACGCTGTCAGGCGCGCGCTGCGCGCCTGCTCTCTGGCTGAGTTGCCAATTTAGTGGCTGCGCTCAGTGCGCTGCGGTTTTCACCATCTAAATTCACTCTATTAATTATTTCCTCATCAATAAACTTACTGCCTTATATTCTTTACAAGCAGATTAAAACAATTTTATATTGTGTGCATTTTTATTTAGTTTTGTTTGTGCTGTATGATTAAAAAAACCACATCAAAGCCCGAGCCCGACCCGCGGCCCGCCAATCAAACGCAAAAATATGGCCCGAGCCCGACCCGAAGTCGGGTAGGGCTCGGGTAGGGTCGGGCTCGGGCAAAGAAACGACACCTCTACTGGAGACCCTGGAACCTTGGAGAGATTTGTCCGTTTTCACGGTAGGGGTCTCATTGGGAAGGGTGTCATCTCATGTGGTAATCACGACGGACGCCTCAAAAACAGGATGGGGGGCGATCTGTAGAAATCAGAATGCCCGCGGCCTTTGGAACAAACAGGAAGCAAGATTACATATCAACTTCCTGGAGTTGTTGGCCGTATGCCTGTCATTAAAATACTTCTTCAACAAAGGTCTGATTGCTGGACAACATATCCTGGTGAAATCAGATAACAGGACCACAGTGTCCTTCATCAACAGAGAGTGAGGGACAAGGTCCCAGGCCCTCCTCGGACTGGCGCAGAGGATGCTCACATGGTGTGCTCCAAGGATCTTGTCACTTAGGGTGACTCATGTCCCTGGTGAACTAAATTATGGAGCGGACGCCCTCTCAAGAGGACCTCTTTTGGTGTCAGAATGGAGCCTGAACCCACGGATTGTGGAACAGGTCTGGTCACGATTTGGGAAAGCCTCTGTGGACCTGTTCGCCTGCAGGGCTAGCTCACACTGTGACCTCTACTTCTCCTTGAGGGAAGCAGACGCTCCATTGGGTATGGATGCTCTGGCACATGATTGGCCTGCAGGGGTGCTCTACTATGCCTTTCCACCTGTCCCTCTGATCGGGGCGACATTGGAACGGGTACGTCAGGGAGCTCTCTCCTTGATTCTCATAGCCCCCAGGTGGCCACAGAAAACGTGGTTCCCGGAATTGATTTCAATGCTATCTGGGATACCATGGCAATTGCCTTCTCACAGGGACCTGCTGGCTCAGGCGCGTGGACAGCTTCTACACCCACAGAGTTATGGCAACTTTCAGCCTGGCCTCTGAAGGGATCTGGCTGAGAGCCTAAGGCTTTGGTTGCTTTGTCCCAAAACAAACAAGAACAACATCCCAAAGTTAACAAGGACCTGAGAGTAGTGCATTAACAGAGTACCCGAGTTTTCGACAGCTCGAGTGCTTTGACTTCTATCGAGGCTTTTTTGTCCACCTCGGGTACCCGTAGTGACGTCACATTTCACATTTCACAGCGCGCGGGGCAGCTTTTAGCTTTTAGTAGACGCTACAAAATGGATTCCTGTGTGCGCACGGATGTTAATGGAGCAGGCCGTCTTGTCAAAAAGGTAAAACAGTTTATAATTTTATAAAATGCGCTACTTCGTGTTGACTTTCTTTGTAGTAGATTGTGACAGCAGAGGGCAGTGTTGCAATGCAGGTCCCATATTATAACACGGCCGAAACGGCTTCCTCTCTCTCGTTTCACAAACAAAAAAAACAAATATTCATCTCTCTAGAGCTACCAAAAATCTATAAACACAATCTCTAAAAGTAAACCTAAATTGCACAGCTGCAGGCGGTGGTACGGTGTGGCTGTGGCCCCATTTGTTTTTTAAGTTTCGGTTTTCATCGCCTTATACTTTCACTTTTAATATTATTAATATAACTAATAGTTTTGTTTTTCCTGTGACTTATGTGCAGTATGATAAATGATAGGAGCATAATAAATGCTCCCAATGCTTTGTTGGTCTTTTTTTTCTTTTTGTAAAGACGTTTTTAGGCATTTATATTTATTTATTTATTTTGCATCGTAAGACACTGTGACGTCATCGGCTACTCGAGCGTCGTTCGAGTTTTTTTATGTTAATGTCGAGGTTAAAAATTATGTACTCGTTCAACCCCTACCTGAGAGGTTACCCTGTGCTTGGCTTGGGTTTTCTACCTCCACATCTGTCACCCAGTTTCTTGTGACGTGGTGGGTCCATTTTTCCTCCTGTTTCTCAGGACGTTCCAATGGGAAAAGGAGATGATAAGTATTCACACTGATGGAGCACGCTTAAGCTGTCTCTAGTTGGTGTATATATATATATACAGTATATGCCCAGTGGAAACATCACGTTGGTGTTTTTTACATTTGGCATTTTTTCCTCTTAGCATGTGCTTTCTGCATTCCTTGCAGAAAGTAGCTGGGAGATGCCTGTCTTTTAGGACGGATGTTCTCACATGCACTTTGCTGAGCATTTCAAGGGCGTGAATGGATTACGTTCCCATAGCAAGTATGTTGCACCGAGAGACCAGACTGAAAGGGAACTGAAAGTTATGCACCATAACTCATGTTCCCTGAAGGAAGGGAACGAGGTGCAACATATCTGGCCCTTTTCAATGCTGAAAGCTCGGTGAAGTGCAATTTTGGAGAAAGATGGAGGGGCGCAAGCCGCTTAAGTACCCAGAGGGCGGGGCCTCTGGCGCGGCAGTGACGCCCCTAGCCGTAAAGGCGTGAGTATATTCCTTCAGGTAATCGCGGGGGCGCAATTCCCATAGCAAGTATGTTGCACCTCGTTCCCTTCCTTCAGGGAACATGAGTTATGGTGCATAACTTTCAGTTTTCAAGAGAGATTTAAAAGCAGGACGTGAAGTGGTCTGTCTAATGTTGTTCCAGAGTTTAGGGCCCACGATGGAAAAAGCCCCATCTCCTCTGTGCTTTAATCCAAAGCAGTTGATCTGAAGATCTCAGCGTCCGAGAAGGAATACCATACCATACCAATTTATTTATAGAACACTTAAAACAGCAACAAGGCCAACCAAAGTTCTGTACAATAGAAACAAACAAGCTAGCCTGGTTAAAACCAGACCCTGTCCTTCACTTCGCTTCAGACAAGGGTCTGGGACCTCTCCATTGACAACCCATTCTTGCTGGAGGCGTGGCCTCTGCTGATGGCTGCTCCCCCGTGGTCTTCTGAACTTGACTTCAGCTCCGCCTCCTGCTGAATTTCTCTCGCTCCGTTGTATATTCTGTGTTTATATGATAATAAAACGTCCTAATAAAATAAAATAAAACCATGGAGCGCTGGTCCAACACACCAGAAGACCAGGAAATCTGATGGGACTCGGGCAGCAACTTAAAACCTGACTTTAATTCTCTCGTGACAACCTGAGGCATTTCCTTGTTCAGCGGAGGGAGAGGAGGAGGAGGAGGAGGAGGGAGGAGGGAGCGAACACTTGACTTTTGGGAAAAAAACAAAAGAAAACTCCAGATAAGGGATTAAGAAGGGGAAATTAATAAATTTGTGTCACATATAAAACAGTCCTGCATCGCTTTGAATGAGAACATGCGGCTGCGAGCTGGCTGCGCGCTGGGACAGGTGGGGGCATTTCCTTGTTCAGCGGAGGGAGAGGAGGAGAAGGAGGAGGAGGAGGGAGCGAACACTTGACTTTTGGCCAAAAAAACAAAAGAAAACTCCAGATAAGGGATTAAGAAGGGGAAATTAATACATTTTGTGTCATTTATACAACAGTCCTCGATGCAGGACTCCTGCATCGCTTTGAATGAGAACATGCGCTGCGAGCTGGCTGCGCTGGGACAGGTGGGGGCGT
>JBBPBX010042761.1:0-28246 GCA_038048925.1 Garcialebias charrua | reverse complement strand
AGGTAGTTTTCACATAGATTCTGCTAACTAGGTAGACTTCTTTACTTGGTGTTGAAAAAGAGGTATTGACACTTTGGATGAATAACATGCCAAATAAACTGTAATAAAACTTTTATTTTGTGCAATGAATGTCTTTTTCAAACATAACGTATTGCATCTAACCATTATTTTCAGACTGGCTGAATTCAAGTTTTTTGTAAACATATAACACTTGGCCAAAGAACACTTGTACTTATCTATGTTGCCAAACAAAAAACACAAATGTGTACATTTTAAATTTGAGGGGAAAAAAAAGTAAAACATAAAATACTTGCAAACATAAAATACTTGAATCTAATCATTACTGTATTCTCAGACTGGCTGAATTCAAAGTATGTTGTAAACATTCAAGTATGTTGTAAACATACAGGTAGTCCCCGACTTACGAGCGAGTTCCGTTCCTGCGAGTTGCTCGTAACACGAAAATTCGTAAGTTGGAACACGAAGCACGTGTTCTCGTAAGTCCGGATTTTCGCTCGTAAGTTGGAACATTTATGCTAGCGCTACTACGAACACTCGTTTTTCATCAAAAACGTTCATATTAGTTCATAAACATGGTCGGAAACGTGTTTCCAAACGGTTAGCTAACACACTTTCATCTAAAAACACAAAAAAGTGCTGTATTTTTTACAAATTTACTTCTCTTTCGCCAGCTCGTAAGTCCGGGACCTCGTATGTAAGAGCGCTCGTAAGTCGGGGACTACCTGTATACAACACTTGGCCAAAGAACACTTTTACTTATTGCTTGTTGCCACATGAGAGCAATGTTGCCAAACCAAAAACACACAAATGTGTACATTTAAATGTAGAGAGGGAAAAAAAAGTAAAACAAAAAATACAGGTAGTCCCCGACTTACGAGCGCTCTTACATACGAGGTCCCGGACTTACGAGCTGGCGAAAGAGAAGTAAATTTGTAAAAAATACAACACTTTTTTGTGTTTTTAGATTAAAGTGTGTTAGCTAACCGTTTGGAAACACGTTTCCGACCATGTTTATGAACTAATATGAACGTTTTTGATGAAAAACGAGTGTTCGTAGTAGCGCTAGCATAAATGTTCCAACTTATGAGCGAAAATCCGGACTTACAAGAACACGTGCTTCGTGTTCCAACTTGTGAATTTTCGTGTTACGAGCAACTCGCAGGAACGGAACTCGCTCGTAAGTCAGGGACTACCTGTACTCCCATTACTCAGTTTAAAATATCAGCATTAGAAAAATACAATATTTACTATTTTATATGTAAAATATGAACAAGAACAAGTGCAGAACAGTGCAAAATACCTTACGATTACCTAATACTACAGTATGTTTTCCAGTGCAGAAAACGCCTCAGAAAGACCAACGAGCCTTTGCGTGTTGTCCGTAAAACCATCACCTCGACATTTTGGGCAAAAGTCAGAGCTGTCCCGCCACTGTTCAACGCAGAGCCTGCAACCAACAATACTATTGCAGCATGATGATACCATGGGCTCATGCACAGTACCTGAAAATGAAAAAAATAAATAAATAATTACAATACAGTATTTGACTACAGTATTCTGATTACGGTACAGTGTGGCAATGTAATGGAACAGTAGTTACCAGATGTGCATTTATAGTTATTTAGAAAACATAAAGGACCAACATTGGCCACTGGAACTACTGCTGTTCCAGCTTAAGTCAGAGCTCTGACAGTTTGATTATTGATGTAATATTGTAAAGGTGGTCAGCACGGTGGCGCAACTGGTAGAGCTGCTGCCTCTCAGTAAGCAGGTTACTCTGATTCAAACATGCATGTTAGTCTGATTAGTAACTCTAAATTGTCCCTAGGTGAGTGAGAGTGTGAATGGTTGTTTGTCTGTGTGCGTCCCTGTGATGGACTGGAAACCTGTCCAGGGTGTACCCCGCCCCTCGCACAGTGATAGCTGGTCATGGGAACTGGCGATCCCGCCACCCAAAAAGGAAGAAGTGGGTAAATATAATGAATGGATGGATATTGTAAATATTACACTTAGAAAATATTTTTGAAATGATTACCTCGACAGATAATGCAGGCAAAAGCAGCTTTCACAGCTGCTACTTGGGCTTGTGTCAGGGTCACAGCTGAAGTGCGGTGGGGGTCTGCTAACTCAGTAAGCTGCTTTATTGTTGTGACCACATCCTGCAATCCTTGGGCTGCCAGGACCACCTCCTCGATCTTCTCAAAAACTTCACTGAGGCCAGTATCATCCACTCGACTTGAAAATGACAAAAAGCCACAAAACATTTATTAATCTCAGTAACTAAATTTCTATGTGCAATTGTTTTAATTTGTTTGTGAAAATATTTACTACGCTTTCCTTTTTGTTCAAAATTATATTTCTGTGTCCATAAACAAGCCTATAGTGTATAAAATTATAAATCCTGTTTAAAATACCTTAATCTCCTTTTTTTATTTCCCTGCAACTGCAAAAAGTCTTCCTCTTTCACAGCATAAATTTTCCTAGCACTTTGTTTCCAATATGCTGATCCTGTAAAGAAAACCGTTTGCACAAAAATTTTACAGTTTCAGTAGGCTGGATTTCTATCTGAATTAAGTACAGTAGTAGTTGTTAAACTGTACCTCTGGTTCCCTCTGAGTCCAAGATCTTTTTACCCTGGCCATCAGTGAGGATGAGTGTGTCCTCCTGCTGAAGAGCTTCATTGACTTTACTGATGATGCCTCCAACAGAAGCCTCAAATTCTGAGAAGCGTACGTTTAGTGTTGTACTCGTCTCAAGCTTTCCATCTACAACTTCTCCAATGAAGATGCTCCTGAATATATATATATATAAAGTTTAGACACATTTCTTATTATATTACTCAGATAACATATAACTTTAAGCATCCCCACTTTACAGCAATTCTTAAGCAAATATTTTGCATTTTTACTCCACTATCATGTTGAAAGAACAAAAATCACCTTTGGAATACTTTTGTCGTAGCACCTCTTCCACTGGTAGAAGCTCTGGCAGTGGAAGCAGAGCCAGCAGCAGCACTGGGTGGCCGGTGGAATGCAAAGCGGGCAGGCTGGTGTGAACCTCCTGCCACAGATTCCTCAACGCCTTCGCCATGCACCTCATAATGACCTCGTTCTGTTAGGCCGATGGTGCTGAAGTGGCCGTCATCATGAGGGAAAATAGCCACATTGCTGTCATCTGTTAGATACAGGCTGGAGCTATTTACCTGTTGGGGAACAGAGTTACTACAATGAGCTGGAGGAGACTGGGTTTATTTGTAAAAAGTTGTTCATTTGTACAACCTGGGTTAAATTAGAAAACGTAAAATTTTTAACAGTTGTGCATCATCACACAACTGTGAGCCTGATCAACTAATGATTTAACAACTAGTTGTCACCACCATTACTATTCAAACATTAATTTATCTTATCACAATGTAATGCAAACATGTCAATGGTTCTTGCCGTTTCATTTATTTCATTTACCTGACTGATTTTATTTTATTTATCGTCTAACTGATGATTCACAATTTGTGAAAATTGGTAGGTTAAATTTGAACACACATTACAAAGACTTATCTACGGTAAATTATTTAAATTATTTATAATTACTTATCTTACCCAGTAAATTTTTAAACTTAAGAAACTCTATTAGCATTTGTGCAAATAAAAGCTAATCGCTGGTACAATGTACACAGCATGTGCACATGCTGACTTTTATCGTTTAAATATTCGTGGTTATACTGCCGCGCCAAAACAAAACTTCAGTACCTGGAAGATCCTGCCGATTTTTTCCGTCGTCATATCTTCCTCTTTGAGAGTAACTCGCTTGTTATCTTTGAACAAAACGTAGCTATCCATTTGTAAAAGTTGCGTCCACAGCTCGTGTGTGTTAGCTTACTGTATGTGCGCACTATCAGAACAACTTCCGGGTCACTCATTTGTTAGAAAAGAAAAATAAAAAACAAATAAGTCCGCAGGACATTTTTCAAAAGTTTGATTTTTGATTGAGGTTGAAGTCCAAAATGCAGAAAAACGATGACGTATTGTATTTTTTGATTCACACATGAAAAGGAATATTGAAATGACATGTCGTTTTTTCCTTTTTTCATTTTTGTTATGCAATGAAACATCAATTGAACGAAGGGTACACGGACCCCAGACCAGTGGTCATTCCAGATGTTGCGGGAGTTTCAGAGACATTGAGACGTTTATTTTCTAAACACAACGTCGCAGTGGCTTTTAAACAACAAAATACATTACGGCAAAGACTGGTTCATCCCAAAGATCCAGTCCCCCGGCACAAACAGAGTAATATTGTGTATGCTGTTCAGTGTCAGGAGGGCTGTGATCAGTCTTACATCGGGGAAACTAAACAGCCACTGGCCAAAAGGATGGCCCAGCACAGAAGATCAACATCATCAGGTCAGGACTCTGCAGTCTACACTCATCTCCAGGCCAGCGGTCACTCTTTCAGGGATGAAGATGTTCACATCCTTGATAGAGAGGAACGATGCAGTGTTTCCCCTACATAACTTGCCATGGCGGGGTGGGGGTGGGTGGGGGGTGACGGACAGAGACACGTCCTGAGCTGCGCAGACGTTGTTGCAGTTTCTTGGGCTTGTTTTGAAAGTAAATTCGCTTAATTGGGCTTGTTATTATTTGTTCTTTATTATTTGTCTAGAGCAGGGGTCTGCAACCTTTTCGATCCAAAGAGCCATTTCTGCTCCTTTGTTCACTAAATTAAACGTGACCGGAGCCACAACACCTGCTGCAACTGGGATTTTCAACTGGTGGCCCACGGACCACTTTTAGTTTGTTGGAGGACGTTTTTCTGGCCAGCAGGAGTGACTTTATAAAACTTAACATTTCTAATAATTTTTAACATTTACTGATATTTTTACATTTTAAGATAAAATAAAAGACAAGATTCTTGTAAAGAAGGAAAAATTAATATAGTTTTGCCCAGTTTCTAAAAACTAAAACGATAAACTATGCAGGCCTATGTGATTTATTTTTTTAACTGTAGAAAAATTAGGTATCCTACTTAAAAGAAATAAAGCATAAAGTGAAAGTATGTTTTACTCCTTGTAATGTAGGAAAACTTCTAAAACTAACCCTTCCAGTTGTTATAAGAACCAATAAAATTCAGTTTTATGTCAGTTTTGGTCAAAGCTTAAAAGAACCGCTGCAGAGGGACCAAAAAGCTGCATGTGGCTCCTGAGCCGCAGGTTGCAGACCCCTGGTCTAGAGTGACAAGACCACGTTAAAATGAGCTCCAATAAGTGGAGGAAATATGGGAAAAAAATAATAAAGAATGGGAGAAAGAGCACACACTTAAAGCATGATTCAGGATAGAGATTAAAGAAAGTTCTTTGTTGACTTAGCTTACTATGAGTTTGCTGTTTAATATTTATTTTATTTTTTAATTTGTATGCATCCTTTATGATTGACTGTTGTTGTCGTTGTCCACTGTTGTCATCACTCTTAGTTTAAAATTCAGGTCTCTCTGGTAAATGAGTCCCAGAGGCTCAATGGGAATAATTTGTATAAATATGCCAAATGTATTTGTATTTTTTAGAGTGGATATGTTCTTCAAAGTCTTTAGCATAATTTTGCTCTTTATATGTAATGTCATAATAACTGTATGTTTATACTGTTTAAAAACGGACCCTGTTTTACACAATGGGGTGGGTTGCCTGTTGGGCTTGTTTTGGGCTTGATTTCATGGGGCTGGTCGCTTGTTTCTGTCACGATATATTGGCAGATAGAGACAAAGCCGAAAGTGCGCAGTTTTAAGAGCAGAGGAGAGACAAACATTTCAGCCGCGCTCAGTTTTATTTATTTATTTTCCGGTGGAGAAGGTGAGAGCTGTGTGTGTGTGTGTGTGTGGAGCCGCGCGCAGTAGGAGCCGAGCAGAGGAGCCACGTGTTCGTTTTTTTTTTTTCCCCATCCGTGGGGATGAGAAACGTGAGCCGTGCGCGTGTGTGTGTGGTGGGTGGGTTTGAACACTCAGCTGACACAGCTGAGTGTTCAGCATGAGGCTGCTTTTATGTTTTATTTCAGCTAGTGCACCTGCAGTGCGAGCTGCTAGTTTAGCATTACGTCAGTGCCGACAGGTGTTTGGAGCGTTGGGTAGGCGGGGCGCTCGGTTCTGTTGAGGGGGCGGGGCGCCCCGCCTATATAATGGTAGGGGAAACACTGCGATGGTTTGAGAGAGGAGTAAAGGAGGCCATCTTTGTGAAAAGAAACCGTCCATCATTAAACAGAGGTGGAGGCCTCCGGGTTCAACTGTCCCCCTCTTACAATGCTGTTATTGCTAGTATCACTCAGCCCTCTGTGAATAGCAAACAACCATCAGGGTGTTAACGATCCATCATCAGGCTGATGGTCCTCCTTGATCATGTGAGCAGCTGGTTTCGGCTGTCATCAGCCAACCGGTTGATCCACTGTGGGAAGGGGCTATTTATAAGACTGAGCTGAACACAGCTTCTCAGACTGAGGAAGTCTTTCGGACGAAAGACGAAACGTTTCTACAGTTTTTTTTTTTGCTTTGTTTTGTTTTTTGAATGTCCAGAGGACCAGACTTAGCTTTTTTGGAAAATGTTGTTACCTTTATGGAGGAGCAGGTGATGCAGAAGGTGCTTGGTGATGCTGGTACAGGTGAATGAGGAGGGGCAGGCAGGTGAGTCCAGAAAGGCAGCTGAAGTGGAGCTCCCTGATCTGCTATACTCTTGGGCACGCGCCCAGCCTGAGCAAAGACGAACGCTTGATAAATTACTGTCAAATTCAGAATACAGTTTAATGTGTAATATAATCTTAATTTAATATTTAATCTAAATAAACAACATTTTTTACAATAAATAAACTATACTAACAATAATAGAAATCTTTGTTTGTTTGATGTTTGATGAGCTGTTCACCCAATACACAGATGTAATGTTAATTATTTCATGACACTCACTGTGCAGGGTCTGAATAATCCAGGCATCTTCGTGCAGAACAGCTGTGTCATGGAAATCTAGTAAGATCAAAAAAGAGGTACATCTTCACTTAGGTTTATGGATTAAAGCTAACTGTGAAACAGTTCAATCACAACATATCCACTAATACAATTTCACACATTTAATATGATCAGACAAACTACTGTAAACACTCCAACAATGACCTCATCAGTTCAACAGAATCACAGGACCTGTGCAATGTAACAAAGGTTTAATCTGTTACAATGTTCAATATTTTTCACCTGCTCATTGTGAAGTTTTAAAATGACTTCTGTCTGAATAAGGTCATCAGATGAGGTAGACATATATTAACTTGCAGCTGCATGATAAAAAACTTGCAGAATTGTTCATTTGTTTGAAGATTACTCACCCACCCTAGTTATATTGTTTACATAGTTTCAGGGACACGTTGGCTCAAATTTTTTGTGCTTCATCTTCTGACTCTCATCATATTCTATCAAGTGGAAACCTCAGATGAAAGCAGTTAGATGTTCCCACCGCTAGTTAGAACGACTGTGTGTCATGTTTTGAAGCATAAAGAGACCAAGTAGGACCTCACTGCAGCAGAAACCTGTAGTTTTAACAGACCTTAGAAAGCCAAAACACTTCCACACTGACGAATTAGTCTTTCCTCTCTAATCAGTGATGTCATCGCTTTCTCTTCGCGTGTGAAACTTTGTTCAATCACATTCTGACGGACATGGGCACTCGTTTGAAGTGAAAACTACGCTCGTCGAAGGTTAGCCTAGCCTGCTACCGCCTGCTGGAAGCTGCGAGATCTACGTCACCACGCACTTACGTATTTGTGTCACAGCTTTTTCTGTCCGGGCGCTTCAAGCCGAACAGGAAAAGCGTCAGTGAAAGGCTGTAAAATCCTATCGAAATAATCGTTAAATAAAAACTTAGCCCCTGTATCAACTTATTCCTTGAATTTTCAATAATCAGATTAATGTTTTCAGAGCCTCTCTCTATTTGATTCTTTATTACGTATTTGTGTCACAGCTTTTTCTGTCCGGGCGCTTCAAGCCGAACAGGAAAAGCGTCAGTGAAAGGCTGTAAAATCCTATCGAAATAATCGTTAAATAAAAACTTAGCCCCTGTATCAACTTTTTCCTTGAATTTTCAATAATCAGATTAATGTTTTCAGAGCCTCTCTCTATTTGATTCTTTATTATTAATCCCAAGGGAGACTGCGTGCTCGCTAGCTAGCACGCTAGTTAGCAGACTCATGGCGTCTACTGCAGCCAGAAATAAACTTTATTTACGCCGCAAACAGCCAGCTCTTGTTACCAGTTACGATACACAGCTCCTACAACAATTCTAAATGTACAAAAAAAATGCTCAGGACTGAATATTTAATTGACTGACCATTTCACTGTCACATAATGTTACTAAAAATCAGCAAATAGACTGATATATATATTAACCCGCTTTCCATCAGCTAAAATAAGCGCATATTAACAGTTTACTTACAGTGCAACACGTTCTTGATCTGCCGAAGTAAAGGAACAACTGTAAAGCTTTACAAAGTGAGCCTCTACTTCATGCCATTTTGCTTAAAATACACATTACAGTGCTCATTATTATCTAGTTTTGACTTAAAACATTGTTTAGAGCTTTTTTCTCAAAAATACTATACACTGTTGTTCAAAATTTTATTGTACATTCCAAAGATTGTCTTACCTCTGACAAAATGGATGGTCCAGTCCACTTCTGAAGCATGTGTGTGCACATGGCAGAATGTGCAGCCAAGATGGCGGAAGTGTAGAGTAATTAAAATCAAAGTGCTTTAATTAGTAAAATCTATTAGATTTAAAAATCTTCATATTTTTCTATTAAAATATGCTAAAGATATCGTTGCTTATTTTACCGTAAAAAAATATAAGTAAATTTAAATTACTTAACATCTCAAAAATGTTGAATTTTGCTTACACTGAATTAAAACCATGCATATGCATTTTTACTGAGTAACAGTTACTATCAGTGGCCTATTAGATACTACTTAACCCCAATCACACTTTTTTCAGTGTATGGGATGGATCTCTGGCCAGGACTTCTTATAAAATTCCAATGGGAATCCATCTGGACCAGGGCACTTTCCAGTCGGCATCGGTTGGATTGCCATCCAGACCTCCTCAGGTGTAAAGGTAGCATCAAGGGCAGAGCGAGCCTCTTCTGAAAATGAGGGAAAGAGAATACCATCTAAATAGGAACCGATATCTGACTCAGTTTTACCATTCGTGTAAAGAGTTTTATAAAAGTATTGATGCAGACGGGTCACAAGTAACGTCCCCATTGCATGTTCTTATCCTGTTAATAGAGCGATCATTAATTTGTTTCTTTAATTGATAGGCAAGCAAGCGGCTTGACTTATTACCGAATTCGTAATATTTCTGTTTAGTATAAAGTAACAGCTTCTGGGCATGGTGGGTATGGTCCATATTTAGTTTTGTTCTAGCAGCGATTAAAGTCTTGAGATTCCCTGATGTAGGAAACTGTTTCCTGGACAGTGGACCCCAAGTACTTGAAGTTCTGCACCTTTGTGACCTCTGCTCCTTGTAGCCTCACTGTTCCACTGGCCTCCCTCTCATTCACACACATGTACTCTGTCTTACTACGGCTGACTTTCATTCCTCTTCTTTCAAGTGCATACCTCCACCTTTCCATGTTCTCTTCCACCTGTTCCCTGTTCTTCTTCAACTCCCTACAAAAAGCATTAGACCTAAATAATGACTCCATATAATGTCGTATTTGAAGGTATTTGTAAAAATCTTTTTGAGGAATGTTACTCTTGTCCATGATTTGATTAAATGATTTAATAGATCCAGAAATCAAAAGATCACAGGAGTCATTTCTTGGGCAGCCTCGTTCCAGTGTGATGTCACAGCTGGAAAGGAAGGCAAGATAGGGTCTGGGCGATGAGCCAGGACAGCGCCAAAAAACTTTCCTGCCAGATCATTTGATGGGGCGGGGAAGGAAGAGGGACAGAGAAAATCCTTTAGTGCTAGCTCAGCCTCCTGAATATGCAGGGCAGTTTTCAGGAGGAGAGCGCCTGCAGCTGGTAGCGGAGCGGTCACCAGCGTAGGAAAAAAAACCGAGGTGGTTGAGCATTCGCTTGACCATGCCTCTTAGGGTGTTTATAGAGCAACTCTTAGCGGCGTGTGCGTACCACATACGTTTCATGCAGGCTAATTTTAACCAATAAAGGCTGCATGTTGTACGTAAAATTAACAGGCCCTATAATTGCGCTAACAGCAGGCATGCACTTTCTGTAGCCTTTCATGCACAAAACAACGCCATAAAGAACAGTTTTCTTTCTGGTCGTGTTTTAATAATTTAATAAAGACATCACTCACCACTTCTTGCTGTTATGTTACCTGAAAAACTTTCCGGTGACATCTGTTAGCCGCCGCTATCATGCACTCCAAGGGGGAGAGCAGAAAGGCTACGGTTAGCATCGCTTTAGCAGGCCTTATAATTGCGCTAACAGCCGATGTGCGCTTTCTGTAGCTTTTCATGCAAAAAACAACGCCACAAGGAACCGTTTTTTTCCTGGTCGTGGTTTTAAATAAATAAATAAAGACATCACTCACCAACTTCTTGCGGCTATGTTGCCTGAAAAAGCTTTCCCGGTGACATCTGTTAGCCGCCGCCATCATGCACTCCAGGAGGGAGAGCAGAGGGGCTACTGTTAGCATCGCCTTTTCCGACGGAAACATTCGATTCGCTTTGCGGTTCTGACGAGAGCAAAAGGCGATGGCGTCCTTCAGCGAGTAGTTTTCCGCCACGGAGAAAAAACCTCAACATCAGCCTGCAGCTTGTTAGCCTGACCGAGCCGCTCGTCTGTCTCTTTTCTGGAAGAAAGGAGCTCACAGGGGCGGCAGCGGGAGGTGGGGCGGGTGGTGTCGGAGCTGAACGACGACTTATCTTCTTCTTTAAACAGTGCTCGCTGGATGAAGAAAAATGGGGAGCCGATTTTCCCGCATCATCATAATTTATACGGACGGGCTGGGCCCACAGCAGGTGGGCGTGGACTAAAGTTTTCAGTGCGCGCTGACGCGCGGGGGGGAATACCCACTAGCGACTGGCCTTGCTTTATGAAATAATTGATCAACCCAAATGGTTAATGTTTTATCATCTTTGTCGGTCCGTGAAAGGTGGGCACACTTGTTTAGAAGAAAACAGACACAGATTTCCTCAACAATAATGAATATTTATTAAAGAAGTCTTGTGACAGAAAAAGGCAAAAAGTAAAAACATGTTTAAACATACAAACAGTCCTCCTGCTAGAAATAATTGTCAGTTAAATCTGCCACAGTACTGACTGCACACACACAAGTTTCCTGCTAAGATTTAAAAGTGTCTGTTTAATCTCGCCACAGTAAAACTTAAAATACACACAATCTCAAAACATTGACGTGTAACAAGTTACAGTATTTTCTCACCTTTGACACTTTGAACAGGGGAGCCGCTCTGTTCTCGGCGAGAGAAAGTCATCAATGCACACCGGGCGTTTGGATCAAAAACCCACGGTAGACTCCGAATTGTTTATCCGAGCGCAACTCATTTTATACCGTTGTGAGCATTCACTCCCATCAAACATGTTTTCAATCAAACTTTGTTTTTTCAAGATAGTACTAGGCACTGCAAAAGCTTTCTGTTTCATCTATCAGCTATAAGGTCAGTTTGCCCTTAATTGCTGAGCTGTGCTCTATCAACATCTTACAAAATTGGCTGTGAATATTTATTTGCCTAACTCCCTTTCAGAAGAACTGCAAAGCTTGAAGTGAGATGGGTGATATGCATTAATTCCATCAAAGACCAGTTTTTCGAGAAGGATTGGGCCCTTATCTTTCAAAGAAAACTCTGGACCTTTGAAGCAAAGCCACACAAAACCCCCTCTTCAAGGCTTTAATGAAAAACTAAAATGTTTTTTTGTGTTGCATTAAGCATTAACTCTTAAAAATGGATAAACATTTAGTCAGAAAAACATTAATACTTCTTAAACTCTTCATTCCACCCTATGATTTTTTGACTAATTTTGAAAATTTTCCCTGTCACCTCATGTGACATTTCTAAGACAGTGTTACAAACTAATCTAATTATATGATCCTCCCTACAAAACAAAGAAATTAAAATACAAAAGTAAAGGAGGGATACTGCACATTCTCATTCTATTAGTTTCAAACCATATGTAACTCACTTTATTAGTTTAAACCGCTGTAAAAACCTTATGTATAAACCTTCTTCTGTTCAACACATGTGAACACTTTCAAGCGGACAGTCAGACATAGACTCAATCACCAGTTTCGGCACCATGGATCGGATCCGTTCCTTGCGCATCAGAAGGGACCCAAATCAAATGGAGACTGCCAGAAAAAGGCAGAAATTGCCAATTAGTCAATTCCCACGAGTGTACGACACATCCACCCAGAAAAATAAAAATAAAGAACACCTAAGTATTTTCTGAGGACGATTTTACTGTCCAGATAAAACCTATTCCTGTTTGTAGCACATATCTGTATATATGCATGTCATCTCAAATTAATCATCATTTATTTTATTACTTCAGGTAAAATAAAACAAAATAAAAACTCAAAGAACAATAAAAAATGAAAATGTTCCCAAACTAGTCACTTCACGATCGTGGCTCCACCCTCTGGAACAACTCGCACACCTTAAAGGTCGATGCACAAGGTCGTTGCACTGGAACGTTACACGCGCCGGACACCACTGCTCTGCCCACGCTCTGCCCACACTTGTTACCAGCAGGACCGACCTACAGGACATTTGAAGCCGTCCTGTCTGTTCATCTCGTGGCAAAGAGCCCCAACTGTCCTCATCAGGACACGTCTCGTTTTTCAGAGGTGTGGTCATCAGCACCACATCACAGATGAGCACGAACACCCATCCTCAGGTACGCTGGCAGGCAGCAGCTCTGCAGCAGCTATGAAGCGACCCAGCAGACGACAAGCCACCACCCTTCAGGCGCCTCTCTCAGGAGTTGGTCATCCTCAGGTGCGTTGAACACCCAGCAGCTCGTTGCACCGATGAAGCACGATAAGCCACCATGTCACAGACGCCCCGGCCACTCCCGTCGTCCTTCGCGTCCTCAGTCCGTCCCATCAGACAGACAACGACACACCACACACCAGGCTGTAACACAAAACATGACTATTGATAGAATAACAAAGATTAGTCATTATTTCAGATAAAATATTCATTCTTCAACTTGGAGAGGGGAAAGAGAAAGGAGAGAGAGAAAAAAACTTAAAAAAACACCCTCTTCTTCTTTTTTTTCTTATTCACTGTCAACCGTAGTGACTCTCTTTTTTTTTATTCCTCTCACACACATCTTAGCTCCCTCACAAACGGTTCTGCTCCTTTCCCTTAAGCGAGCAGCTCAACTGAAAAAAAAAAAGAACACAAAAAACCTCTGGCTCTCTCTAAAACAAAACAAATTCTAACCGACCTTTCCTGGCCTGCGAACCATATGTTGTCTCCTCACTCTCATCCTTCACAGAGCTGCAGCTTCCTCCCTGTTCTGGAGATAAGACAGACGTTGACCGTCTCCTCTTATTATCTGCTTCAATGAGCTCCACTGCTCTCTTTTCCATGCATACACAAACAGTTCTGCTCCTTCCTCTCAAGCGAGCAGCTCAACTAAAAAACAAAAACAAAAAACCTCTGTCTGTATTAGTGCTCTCTAAACAACTCCCCCAGAGCACCACCAGCACTTCGCAACCCCTCCATCCGCTCACACACATTACAGATGAGACACATTCTTCCTCAATTTCACTATAGCTGACCACCTCAGCTCCCACAATACCCTCGCACAACTGCGTCGCTGCACGTTTTTCTTTCTCTTCTCACGCAGTTGCACAGACACACACACACGAGCTTCGCTAGCTGTCAAATAAAAATAACTCACCAGTCCTCAACTGATAAAGCTATCAAAATAAATCACCTAACTTTTTCAGGGCTTAATGAACTATTTCAAAACTCCCTCAGACAAAACTCACAAGGGTTTGCACCCTGGTAAAAATACTTTTGTTACTTTTCAGAAAACAACAAACTCACAAGGGTTTGCACCCTGGTAAAAATACTTTTGTTTCAGCGAATAAATCACCTGACTTCTTCAGGGCTTATTCAAAACTTCCTCAGCTCTTTTTCCCTTTAAAGGCTCCTTGCTTCGGCAACCTTACACATCTCTGTTTTCTAAACACAGACTTTCAGAGCGTCCTCCAAAAACGCTGGTCAAAAAACAGGACATAAAATTGCTGATAGGGAATCACACCTCTGATCAGCTCCTCCGCTTCCAAGACTCTTCACCTCTGCACACTGGCAGGAACAAAACACAGGGACTTCACACCCCTGTTTTCCAAAACAAACACGGGAATCACACCCGTGACACACAAACACAGTTTCACACTTTTTCCTTTTCTCTTTTTTTTTCTTCCAAACAGACAAGTGTGTATCCTTTCATCAATCAATGTCAATCAATAAATGATATCCCATCCTCGTCGCCAAATGCTTTATGAAATAATTGATCAACCCAAATGGTTAATGTTTTATCATCTTTGTCGGTCCGTGAAAGGTGGGCACACTTGTTTAGAAGAAAACAGACACAGATTTCCTCAACAATAATGAATATTTATTAAAGAAGTCTTGTGATATTTCTCACTTGGCTCTCGTCACTCATTTCTCAAGTATTTCTCACTTGGCTCTCGTCAGAGGCAGACGCGTCTCCTTTCCTCTCCCGTCTTCCCCCACCCCCTGCTGCTGGCAGCTCCACAGAAATGCACTTCGAACGCAAATTAAGATGGATTGGAGGCTTGGGCATTCGATTCTACAAAGAAGATCCCCACAGAAGAAGGCACAGGGGAGCCTTTCCACCCGCACAGAGTGACGGAGGAACGCCATGGATTCCGTGATGGTTTCTGGTTTCCGTGGATTTCTGGGAATGCTCTGGGAGGTGACTAATCTTGGATTATATTGAGTATGATGGCTGCGCTTTACTTTTTGGCGTTTGTGGAGCACTGGTCTATCGCAAAAGAGGGGGACTTCAGCAGGACTTATGACTGAAGCACCCGACGTCTGGTCTGCGCTATGACCTCGAACAAGCAGCTGTGTGCGAGCCTATCCGGGAGGTGTACAGAATCACCCTTGGTCTTGTGGACTCTGTTCGCTGTCAAACATCAGAACTCAGCTGTGTGAGAGCTCTTTCTGAGGGGGAGCTGGTCACCCTTGGTTTTTAGGACTCGGGTCGCTGTGGTTTTTACATCTGAGGTCGGAGCTGGATCAGTGGAAAAAGTCCCGAATTGGATTTTGGACAGAATTGCCCTCACAGACTGAAGGCTGCAAAAAAATTACAGTGTCTGCCTGATGTGAAAATATTTTGTGAATTCTTATCTGACTCCCTTGGAAACAGCCTTGGACAAGCTGGATATCTAAATTCTCCTGAAGTGCTTACTGTGGAAAACACAGCTGTCTCTGTCTTGTCTGCTTACCCCCCCCCCTACCCCGGAGAACTTTTCTATGACCGTTAACGGAGTCCCGGAATGTGTCATGGACAGAAACCTCCCTGCCTCGGCCCATCTCTCTCAACATGCAATATGTTACTGTAACTAAATGTGCTTAAGATATGGTTTTTACTGGATCATGCGGTGTCTTGCAGACAAAACGTGATTCATTTTTTTTAATATCAACGCTGTAACCCCCATGGTTTCTTACCCTATTTTCCCACCTTTGACCTTCATCTGGTGACGGATGAGAGCGGCCGCGCTAATGAACATGTCATGTGTTTTGATAAGCAGCAGCTTTTTGCACTCAACTCTCTCTGGATGACTGTAATTACATATTTACGCTGTATCGGTGGAAATTGATGCAATGTTAATAAACCTATCTTGTATCTTGTATCTTGTATCTTGATAGAAAAAGGCAGAAAGTAAAAACATGTTTAAACATACAAACAGTCCTACTGCTAGAAATAATTGTCAGTTAAATCTGCCACAGTACTGACTGCACACACACAAGTTTCCTGCTAAGATTTAAAAGTGTCTGTTTAATCTCGCCACAGTAAAACTTAAAATACACACAATCTCAAAACATTGACGTGTAACAAGTTACAGTATTTTCTCACCTTTGACACTTTGAACAGGGGAGCCGCTCTGTTCTCGGCGAGAGAAAGTCATCAATGCACACCGGGCGTTTGGATTTTATACCGTTGTGAGCATTCACTCCCATCAAACATGTTTTCAATCAAACTTTGTTTTTTCAAGATAGTACTAGGCACTGCAAAAGCTTTCTGTTTCATCTATCAGCCACAAGGTCAGCCTGCCCTTAATTGCTGAGCTGTGCTCTATCAACATATTACAAAATTGGCTGTGAATATTTATTTGCCTAACTCCCTTTCAGAAGAACTGCAAAGCTTGAAGTGAGATGGGTGATATGCATTAATTCCATCAAAGACCAGTTTTTCGAGGATTGGGCCCTTATCTTTCAAAGAAAACTCTGGACCTTTGAAGCAAAGCCACACAAAACCCCCTCTTCAAGGCTTTAATGAAAAACTAAAATGTTTTTTGTGTTGCATTAAGAAATTGATAAACATTTAGTCAGAAAAACATTAATACTTCTTAAACTCTTCAGGCCTAAAGGGCGGAGCTTATATGAAATAGAACCATCCATCCCATTATCTTTTGCCCGCTTCTTCCATTTTGGGTCACAGGGATTGCCGGTGCCCATGTCCAGCAATCACTGTGCGATGGGCAGGGTATACCCTGGACTATTCGCAAGTCCATCACAGGGTAACATGGAGACAAATGAGACAAACAACCATTCACTCTTGCACTTCCACCTAGGGACAATTTAGAGTTACCAATCAGTGTAACATGCATGTTTTTGGTCTGGAGTACCTGGAGAAAACCACTCATGTATGGAGAGAACATGCAAACTCCACCCAGAAAGGCCCCCTGACCAGGATTTGAACCGGGAACCTGCTCGCTGAGAGGCAGCAGCTTTACCAGTTGAGCCACCGTGCTGCTGGTTTATAAATATGGGGGAAAATCCATAAATATGTGGCTTTGGCCTGTAAGTCGCAGGACATGTAATTATGCCAAAAAAACTTTGACATATAGGGAGGAAAAAACGGTATTGCATTATTGATCAAACAGCTTGCCAAATCTCAGGAAAAAAAACATGTAATATTAGATATTTTTCCTCAATAAATAAATGACCAAGTATAAAAAAAAATTCTCATTTGTTTAACTTGGTTCTGTTGATCTACTTTTAGGACTTGTGTGAAAATCTCATGATGTTTTAGGTCATTTTTATGCAGAAATTTAGAAAGTTTTAAAGGCTTCGCAAACTTTCAAGCACCACTGTATGTGTGAATATTAAGTTATAATTGTGCCTGATGTTCATGTTTTCAGTGGTCCCTGCAGATGTTCAGCAAAAGGTGCTGATTAAAGAAGAAGCTCCTGAAGTACGGATGCTTGGTGTGGACCAACAGGATCCAGTGACCCTCAACATAAAGGAGGAAGAGGAGGAACTGTGGACCAGTCAAGAGGGGGAGCAGTTTTGTGTGAAAAAGGAGACTGATGACACCGGGTTTGCATTCACTGCTGTTCCTTGGAAGAATGAGGAAGATGAAGAGAAGCCTCTGTTTTTACAGCTTCATCAGCACCAAGTAAAAGAGGAAGATCTTCCAACCAGCAGCTCAGCTGACCAGATGAAAGCAGCAACTGGTGGAGAGGACTGTGGAGAAGGAGAAACTACCAGGAACCCAGATCTAAATACTTATGGAGATGATTGCAGCTCTTCAGAGACTGAAGTCAGTGAGGATGATGAAGGTGATGAGGTGAAGGACTCTGACTCTCAGCTAAAAGACTTATCAGACTCTGGGTCAGAACCTGAAGACGGTGACAAAGACTGGAAGGAGAGCAGAGCTCCTGAGTCAGATGTAAACACTGTCAACAAATCTTGCAGCTTCACTGAGCATGGGAAACAATTTCACAAGACGAGTCAGTCAGTGACGTCTTCAAGTTGTTTGGTTATCGAGGAACGTTTAAAAGTGAAGAAAACTGGAGGCTCAATCAAGAAAAAACAGTCAAGACAGAACTCTTTTAGTTGTGAAGACTGTGGAAAAATATTTAACCAAAAGGGTAATCTAAAGAGACACATGATAGTCCACACTGGACAGAAAGCATTTGCTTGTGATCTTTGTGGACAAAGGTTTGGACAAAGTCAAATTTAAACTCACACATGATAGTCCACACAGGACAGAAAGCATTTGCTTGTGATCTTTGTGGACAAAGGTTTGGACAGAAGTCAAGTTTAAACTCACACTTGATAGTCCACACAGGACAGAAAGCATTTGCTTGTGATCTTTGTGGACAAAGGTTTGGACAGAAGTCAAGTTTAAACTCACACATGATAGTCCACACAGGACAGAAAGCATTTGCTTGTGATCTTTGTGGACAAAGGTTTGGACAGAAGTCACATTTAAACTCACACTTGATAGTCCACACAGGACAGAAAGCATTTGCTTGTGATCTTTGTGGACAAAGGTTTGGACATAAGTCAGATTTAAACAAACACATGATAGTCCACACAGGACAGAAAGCATTTGCTTGTGATCTTTGTGGACAAAGGTTTGGACAGAAGTCAAATTTAAACTCACACATGATAGTCCACACAGGACAGAAAGCATTTGCTTGTGATCTTTGTGGACGCAGGTTTGGAAAGAAGTCAAATTTAAACTCACACATGATAGTCCACACAGGACAGAAAGCATTTGCTTGTGATCTTTGTGGACAAAGGTTTGGACGAAAGTCAGATTTAAACACACACATGATAGTCCACACAGGACAGAAAGCATTTGCTTGTGATCTTTGTGGACGCAGGTTTGGACATGAAGTCAAATTTAAACAAACACATGATAGTCCACACAGGACAGAAAGCATTTGCTTGTGATCTTTGTGGACAAAGGTTTGGACGAAAGTCACATTTAAACTCACACATGATAGTCCACACAGGACAGAAAGCATTTGCTTGTGATCTTTGTGGACAAAGGTT
The DNA here is from genome assembly GCA_038048925.1 of Garcialebias charrua. Lineage (NCBI taxonomy): Eukaryota > Metazoa > Chordata > Actinopteri > Cyprinodontiformes > Rivulidae > Garcialebias > Garcialebias charrua. The sequence goes on along the minus strand of JBBPBX010042761.1, from coordinate 9,171 downwards.
TGGACATAAGTCAGATTTAAACAAACACATAATAGTCCACACTGGACAGAAAGCATTTGCTTGTGATCTTTGTGTACGCAGGTTTGGACAGAAGTCAAATTTAAACAGACACATGAAAATCCACACCAGATGAAAACAGTTTAGCTGTAAATAATAACTGTTGCTTAGTCTTTTTTAATCTCATCTCATAAAATAACACATTCCTTTCTGCAATATTTTTTCTTTGTACCTTTGTTACCAAACTTTTGGTTTTTATATTCGACCACTAGATGATGGTTCACTTTTTTATTAGAGCTTCTATTAAAGTCTAGTTCAATTTGCCTCAGAAGAGGTACGTCTTTCACGACTAGTCGTTGAGGAGTCCTGCCTCCACAGTGGGTGACAGGTGCAAACAAGCTGCAAAGAGTTAATATGCACAGCAAACACATAAGTGATGCAAACTCCAAAATAAACAACCATTAAAAAAAAGCAGCAGAAGAAATCTGAAATCACAGAAAATAGATAAAGAAACACAGAACCCAAAAATGAAAACAAAGAAAAAGTGCAGCAAATACTAAAAACACCTAAACAACTGTGAATAAGATGCTCCAAACTAAAATAATAAAATCAAAAGTTCAGCAGACCACTAGGGGGGGCTTGTCCACCAAGTCACATGGGACAAGACCCTATGTAAATACATTTTAGCTGAGCAGCCACTTTCTAAAGTCATAATACGGTACTTTCATGCAAGGATACAATGTATCAAGTAAAGAGAGGTTAATGTAAGGAAACAAAATGTAGTCTCTCACGTCGCTGAGGCGACTGTCTAAGCTGAAGCCCATATTATCAAAAAATAACCTGGAGACAGTGATTCACGCATTCATTACATCTAGGCTTGATTACTGCAATTCACTTCTGCTTGGCGTCAGTCAGGCCTCCATTGCACGATTACAACTGGTCCAGAACGCAGCTGCCCGATTTTTAACCAGTACACGCAAAGGTGAGCACATTACACCAGTCTTGGCCTCCCTGCACTGGCTACCGGTTCATCTTAGAATCCAATTTAAAATTCTCATGTACGTCTACAAATCACTGAACAGCCTCGCCCCCGCCTATCTCTCAGATCTGATACACCCATATGTCCCTCCACGTGCTTTGAGGTCAGAGGACCGGGTACTTTTAGCAGTTCCAGAAACTCGTCTTAAGCGCAGAGGTGACAGGGCCTTCTCTGTAGCAGGCCCAAGACTCTGGAACGAGTTACCGCTGCTCGTCAAACAGGCCCCCTCCCTCTCAGTTTTCAAATCCAGGTTAAAAACTCACTACTATTCTGTTGCCTTCAATACCCGCTGATTGGTGTTTGATCGTTTTATTTTTGATCTGCAGTGTTTTTATGTTTTTCGTGTTGTACTTCATTGTCTGTGGTGCCTGTTGCTTGTTTGTTTGTTCAGCACTTTGGTGTGGACTTGTTCCTGTTTAAAGTGCTTTATAAATAAAATGGTATGGTATGGTTAATCTGGCTCGTTCAGGCTGTCACTCCTTAATGCAGCTTAAAACATTCAATGGATTGGGGAAAAGAAATAAGAATAATAAATATATAATTCATCCAACATGACATTTCTCTTTTCGACGTCCTCCTAAAGCACTTGGGCCAAACCTCATTCAGAACTGGTCCGCCTGGTGGAAGGATAGCTTCTCGAAAAATTTTGGAACAGTCTGCCCCCAACGTTCGACAGGCCACTTCCCTTCCTGTTTTTAATTCACTTTTAAAATTATCTGTTTTCACTGACTTTTAACCCAGTGTGATTTGATTTGTTGTTTTGTGTATTCCTTGGATGCTTTAAATTAAAATAATAATTTAAATTACTGCCAAATGTTGTTTTTTATATTGTTAATCACTTTGGTAACGTCTGCTGTTTTTAAATGTGCTTTATAAATAAATTTGACTTGACTTTTCCTCCCCTGCAGGTTTACTCACCAGAATGAGGGCGAACAATGGAGCTCAAGATTACCAACTCTTAAAGGTTCAGTCTGAAGTTTCTGTAGAACTGCAGCACTTAGAAAAAAATTCAACAGGCAAAGCATTCTGATCCCTCCCCCTTAGAGCCATATATGGCTCTGCTCTCCCATGGTCTGCTGAAATTCAAATTCAAGCTCTGTTTTTATTGGCTGATTCAAATTCAAGCTCTGTTTTTATTGGCTGGTTACAAACTCTGTTTTTATTGGCTGGTTAACGGCTGGTCACTTTTTCTTTTTAGAAATGCCTATTTACCACCTGGAGAAGCAAGGGGACAATATTTTTTTAAAGTTTTTTTCAGAGATTACCTCTCTAACATCAGTCTAGTGACAGAGTGAAGAAATCCGCTCATTCTCAATCAGTTCATCTGGACAGTTTCTTTTTAGTAGAAACGTTTCACCCTCACTCCAGAGGGCTTCGTCAGTCAGAGTAGTCCAAAGCAAACTGAAGCTACCCCACCAAGTAAACAACTTAAGTGGACCAACCAGTGAAGAAATATGTTAAAAATATATTGTTAGAAAAGTTACATACAGGTAGCAGCTTTAATCGTCCCTCTGCTCCATGTTATTCAGTTGATGAAGAGACAGAATAAAACAAGAGCCAGTTTCATGGCTGCTACATCACGTTAGTACCAGCACAAAGCAAGAACAGAGCAAACCCTTCACTGCAGATTTTTCCAATTCCCTTTGTAGCTCCACACGCTCAGGAAAGAATCTGCATGACTGTACCACTTTCTGTGGCATTTCAACAGCCCAGTTTCATGAAACAATAAATATGGTATAGAGTGACCAAAAACAAGCATGGCCGCCATGATTAATTGAACAATTTGCTTCTTTTCAGTCTTTAAAATCCTTCAAAAGACTTAACATTTATAATATATTGATAAATCTACAAATACAACACAGTACAAGCAAACAAACTGTTCCAGCCTCGTGAAAGTGTTTTTGTGACTCAAGACACAGATAATGTGTTGGCTCTGAGATTATCTCTCGGTTGACAGTAAATTAAAATAATACTTTCCATAAATCGCTTTTTATCTCCTCTGAAAAGTTCTCTCCCCCACCGGTGAAACTCAAGCTGTGGTTCGTTTCCCTCCATCTCTGTGAATGAACTGATCTCAAGTTTGCTGGTTTACATCATGCCCTATTTCAAACTATGCTGTCTGTTAGCAAAATGTCTCATGAACCACGGGACCAATTTTATGAAACTTTCAGAAATTATTCACTGGTTGTACTTCAACTTTTTACCTTTTTGATGAGATCCTTGCACTATTTTTTTTGACCATATCAGCATTATTTCTGTGATTCAAAACTGAGCCATATCTGAATGTCTGAGCAGCTTTTGAACCTTTTACAGAGAAATCAGAGCAATGTTGACTTGATTTTTTTTCACCCTGTAGTTGGAGGCTTTAAAACAAACAAAAAATGTTTTCCACTTTAGGGAAAACCTGGAATTCCACCTGCCTAGACTGATGAAATCAGCATTTGAGATTTAGTCAATTTACTCTGTAAGGAAAAAGTAAAACTCAAAGGATGATGGTACAAACAGTCTTTGACACAGTTTTTAAGAGGACTCTTACTTGATAGATTTTTTATTTTATTAAATTTATTCATTTCAAATAAAAAAAACACAAAATTATTTACAAAACCACATTATAAAACAAAACAATACATGAAATGGAAGGAGGCAGAAGAAGAAAAAAATCTTATTATATCTGCCCCTTCTTCAAACAAAATTAATTCAAACAATCAATTCAAATAGCAATCGCATTAAAAAAATATAAGATAATAAATGATTTCTCACACAATACCATATATAGTAATTTGCATATGAACCAATTTATGAATATTTGTTCAGAAATTTTGTTTCAATCATTTTCTGAAATATAGATATTGACTTAGCAATTTGAATATCAGGTTCCAAACCATTCCACAGTCCTATTCCCTGTAGTAGACCTACTCTTTAAACTAGTTCTGTGGCATAACAAAAATATCTTGTTCCCTTGAGATTGTAAGTACTAGTCCTTTTTACAAAAAGCGTTTGGATATTTGAGAAATGTGAAATTCTGAGCTTTGTACAATAATAAAAGAACATTATAGTCAACCAAATCATAAAACTTCAGCAACTTCAATTTGTAAAACAAAACATTTGATGGATGGCAGTAATGTTTTCTTGTAATAATTCTTATGGCTCTCTTCTGTAAAATAAAAATAGGCTTAGTTACAGTTTTGCACGCTGTACCCCAAACATCTTTACAGTAAATTAAGTGCGGGAGTATAATTGTATTATATAACAAATACAGTGCTTTATCATTTAGTAAATCTCTAACTCTATATAGCACTGCAATAGACCTAGATATTTTAGTTTTTACAAAATTCATGTGTTGTTTTAATCCACTCCTTCTCCTTTTTATTTTATTTTATTTATTTATTTGTTTATTTATTTATTTATTTGTTTGTTTATTTATTTCAATACAGATATCTCCTCAGGTGTGGGTGCTGATATCCTGTATCTTTGTGGCCACCAGGGGAAACTCATTAACTCTATGGTTGTGTGGCACGTGTTTCTATTCGTCCAATGTACGTCTGACATACTGGTTGCTTAGTAACGGATCATCCAATCACATTACAGTTTAGTCGGAAGACACGATAAAAGAGACTTGAAAAACACCAGGTACAAACTCTGAAGACTGCAATGTTGTTCAGCGCCTGACTGAGTTATTGCACTGTTGTTTATTTTTATCATAGTTGCAGCAGCCAAGATGACAAATGAATTTTGGACTTGAGTTGCAGTTATTATTTATTGAACGAAGATCTTGTCAACAACCTTATCCCCGTCGAACTTGGAAACTGGTTATTTCACGAGTGAGTACTGTATTGCGTTAACTTTAGCATAGCCAGGTTAGCAAACCTAATGAGTGGTAATGAGTTTTATTATGTTATTCCTGAATGGCTTCGCATAAGTGTACATATATTTATAGGGCTCCAGTGTAAAATTACGTGACTTTTGACGCCTGATAATTCACCGTAACATTGCTTACAGGTACAACACAGGTTTAGCTAGCCTGGCCCTCGCCTTCCTGCACAGCTCCGCTCAATTCTCATTTCCCTTCACTGCACAGTCTGGGACTTCTCTCATAAACAACGATTTCTCCGGTAGATTTTTGACCGGACCAATCAGAGAACAGAAGGGGTGGAGTTTTGGACCCTAACCCACGCCCCCACCTGTCCCAGCGCGCAGAGCCCTATCCACCTTATTCCTAGCCCCCATGATGCCTTGCGCGAATTATGGGAACGACTTCCGCCTGAAGTGAGAGCAGCAGTTAAAGCCCAGTCTACTGGCTGTATTTTTCACGTTTGTTTTTTTTGTTTTATTTATTTCTAATTAATTGCAATGGTTACTTCGTGTTGGGTCAGTGGGTGTTGCTGTCGGGTAGACGTTTGTTCAAAGTGCAGTTTTCACTTCATCCCAAAAATAAGTAAACGTGAAGGATTTATCTCCATCGGAGGAGCTGACAGCTGCCCCTCCTCTGTCTGATCTGCTCTCGAAGACGTCGTGTTCAGATCACGTTTTCTCCGGTAAACAAAATATTCTACATGAATCATTTTGTGAAACATCTAAAAAAGCTAAGTCTGGTCCTCTGGACATTCAAAAAATAAAACAAAACAAAGCAAAAAAAAATGTAGAAACGTTTCGTCTTTCGTCCGAAAGACTTCCTCAGTCTGAGTTGCTGTATTCAGCTCAGTCTTATAAATAGCACCCTCTCACAGTGTTGCACAACCAGTTGGCTGATGACAGCCTGAAACCAGTTGCTCACATGATCAAGGAGGGCCATCAGCCTAACAATGGATCATTAGCACCCTGATGGTTGTTTGCTATTCACAGAGGGCTGAGTGATACTAGCAATCACAGCATTGTAAGAGGGAGACAGTTGAACCCGGAGGCCTCCACCCCGGTTTAATGATGGACGGTTTCTTTTCACAAAGATGGCCTCCTTTACTCCTCTCTCAAACCATCGTTCCTCTCTATCAAGGATGTGAACATCTTCATCCTTGAAAGAGTGACCGCTGGCCTGGAGATGAGTGTAGACTGCAGAGTCCTGACCTGATGCTGTTGATCTTCTGTGCTGGGCCATCCTTTTGGCCAGTGGCTGTTTAGTTTCCCCAATGTAAGACTGATCACAGCCCTCCTGACACTGAACAGCATACACAATATTACTCTGTTTGTGCCGGGGGACTGGATCTTTGGGATGAACTACATCACTCTTTACGTGCATTCCTGTTGATGAGGCAGTAGAGGTGGTCTGTTTAAGGTTAAAATCAGACACCACTCTGAACAGCAGGACCACGCTTTCCACAGAGCAACTGTGTCAACTCTTGAAACTGTGCCTGCAGTCAACCTACTTCACATATGGGGAGCAATATTATAGGCAGAAACATGGGTGTGCTATGGGGTCGCCAGTTTCTCCTATTGTTGCCAACCTGTACATGGAGGAGGTAGAAAAGAAAGCCTTGACGTCCTTTTCAGGGAGACCACCAAGTCATTGGTTCAGGTATGTTGATGACACCTGGGTTAAAATTAAATCTCAGGAAGTCCAACATTTCACTGATCACATCAACTCTGTGGATAAATATATCAAGTTCACACGAGAAGATGTAAAAAATGGCAGGTTGGCTTTCTTGGACTGTGAGGTCTCAGTTTCTGATAGAGGAAATTTGCAAACTGAGGTGTACCGCAAACCCACCCACACAGACCAGTATTTGCAGTTTGACTCCCATCACCCTCTGGAGCACAAGTTAGGAGTCATTAGGACTCTGTATCACAGAGCAGACAGCGTCCCCACCAACTTAGGAGCCAGACAGAAGGAGAAATCACACACAAAACAGGCTCTAGGGAAATGTGGATATCCTAACTGGGCCTTCCTGAAAGCAGAGAAGAAACCCAAACAGGACTCCAGCCAGCCATCAGGTGAAAAGAAGGAACCCAGACCCAGACCAGTGGTCATTCCGTATGTTGCGGGAGTTTCAGAGACATTGAGACGTTTATTCTCTAAACACAACGTCCCAGTGGCTTTTAAACCCCAAAATACATTACGGCAAAGACTAGTTCATCCCAAAGATCCAGTCCCCCGGCACAAACAGAGTAATATTGTGTATGCTGTTCAGTGTCAGGAGGGCTGTGATCAGTCTTACATTGGGGAAACTAAACAGCCACTGGCCAAAAGGATGGCCCAGCACAGAAGATCAACAGCATCAGGTCAGGACTCTGCAGTCTACACTCATCTCCAGGCCAGCGGTCACTCTTTCAAGGATGAAGATGTTCACATCCTTGATAGAGAGGAACGATGGTTTGAGAGAGGAGTAAAGGAGGCCATCTTTGTGAAAAGAAACCGTCCATCATTAAACCGGGGTGGAGGCCTCCGGGTTCAACTGTCTCCCTCTTACAATGCTGTGATTGCTAGTATCACTCAGCCCTCTGTGAATAGCAAACAACCATCAGGGTGCTAATGATCCATTGTTAGGCTGATGGCCCTCCTTGATCATGTGAGCAACTGGTTTCAGGCTGTCATCAGCCAACTGGTTGTGCAACACTGTGAGAGGGTGCTATTTATAAGACTGAGCTGAATACAGCAACTCAGACTGAGGAAGTCTTTCGGACGAAAGACGAAACGTTTCTACATTTTTTTTGCTTTGTTTTGTTTTATTTTTTGAATGTCCAGAGGACCAGACTTAGCTTTTTTAGATTTTTCTACCTGGATTATTGAGCATGCATCAGAGTATTTTGAACCACTTTGGCCAGGATTGCCTCAAACTTGTTAGAGAGTTTGAGAAAACAGCTAGGAAGAGGGCAGACTACAGGAACCACTTGCGATTCAACCTTAGATGCAGACAAAGTGGCATCATTCCCAAGAGCCTGGAACTGAAATCGTCGGTCAGCGGGCACCGGGCAAGCAATATCCTTCAGAAGGCACAGACGCAGCTGCTGAATGAACGGGTAAGACAGACCAATTTTACTATTGAGGCTTTGAAGACCAAAGAAGAGCAGATTAAACAAAAACTAACAACGTGCCTAGATCAGACCACACTTCAGCAAGTGATGGACTGTACAGATCAGGCACGCTTAGCACAGCATGTCAAGTCCAAGACTCGACAGCAAAACAAATTTAACTTACTGATAACTCGTCAACACCATCACAATTCCAATAACAACACATTCAGTGTAAGACAACACTCCGATACACAGTTACATGCCAGGGAGACAGAGAAGTGGGTGAAGAATTTATCTGACAGACAGCTCACCCAGCCGGAGACAGAGATTCTTGCCAGGGGACTAAACTTTGCAGTGGCACCAAGTAGAATTCCTCTGGTAGAGATGATCACAGCCACTGAGTCAGCTATTCGTAACAACAAAATTAGAGATTTTGAAGCAGAACAACTCAGAGTCAAAGTTTCAGCCTGTCTCAGTAATGCTAAACCACCACCCTCCAACATCAGTAGAGAAGAGAAAGATGCACTCACCACTCTTAGCAAGGACAAAAACATCATAATTCTCCCAGCAGACAAAGGAAGATGCACAGTGATTTTGAACCAGAAAGACTATCATGAGAAAGTTATGTCACTCCTTAGTGACGTAACCACTTATGAACCGCTGAAAAGAGATCCAGGAAGTGGTTACAAGAAGAAGTTGATAGATTGCCTGAAAATTTTGAAGCAGGACAAGGCTATTGACATATTCTGTACCACAGACTGTACCCAGGGGAGGCCACGCCAAGTCTGTATGGTTTACCCAAAATCCACAAACAAGGTGTACCTTTAAGACCAATTGTTAGCATGATTAACTCGGTCACTTACAATGTTTCCAAATATCTGGCATCTGTACTCATCCCTTTAGTTGGCAGCTCAGAACACCACATACAGAACACCATGGACTTTGTGGATAAGGTGAGGGATGTCATCATGGAGACTGATGAAACAATGGTCTCTTTTGATGTTACATCACTCTTTACGTGCATTCCTGTTGATGAGGCAGTAGAGGTGGTCTGTTTAAGGTTAAAATCAGACACCACTCTGAACAGCAGGACCACGCTTTCCACAGAGCAACTGTGTCAACTCTTGAAACTGTGCCTGCAGTCAACCTACTTCACATATGGGGAGCAATATTATAGATGGGTGTGCTAT
>JBBPBX010042760.1:4095-21259 GCA_038048925.1 Garcialebias charrua | reverse complement strand
GCACACACACTTTTTGCCCCACTCCCCTCAGGAAGGAGGTTGAGGAGCATCAAATGTAGAACCACTAGACTGAGGAACAGCTTCTACCCTGAGGCTGTTAGACTCATGAATAAATAACCAGAATAATCACTGTGAAATATCACATCATGTTGCTGCTGATCTGTTTCATGTTGCTGCTGATCTGTTTCATGTTGCTGCTGATCTGTTTCATGTTGCTGCTGATCTGTTTCATGTTGCTGCTGATCTGTTTCATGTTGCTGCTGATCTGTTTCATGTTGCTGCTGATCTGTTTCATGTTGCTGCTGATCTGTTTCATGTTGCTGCTGATCTGTTTCATGTTGCTGCTGATCTGTTTCATGTTGCTGCTGATCTGTTTCATGTTGCTGCTGATCTGTTTCATGTTGCTGCTGATCTGTTTCATGTTGCTGCTGATCTGTTTCATGTTGCTGCTGATCTGTTTCATGTTGCTGCTGATCTGTTTCATGTTGCTGCTGATCTGTTTCATGTTGCTGCTGATCTGTTTCATGTTGCTGCTGATCTGTTTCATGTTGCTGCTGATCTGTTTCATGTTGCTGCTGATCTGTTTCATGTTGCTGCTGATCTGTTTCATGTTGCTGCTGATCTGTTTCATGTTGCTGCTGATCTGTTTCATGTTGCTGCTGATCTGTTTCATGTTGCTGCTGATCTGTTTCATGTTGCTGCTGATCTGTTTCATGTTGCTGCTGATCTGTTTCATGTTGCTGCTGATCTGTTTCATGTTGCTGCTGATCTGTTTCATGTTGCTGCTGATCTGTTTCATGTTGCTGCTGATCTGTTTCATGTTGCTGCTGATCTGTTTCATGTTGCTGCTGATCTGTTTCATGTTGCTGTTGATCTGTTTCATGTTGCTGCTGATCTGTTTCATGTTGCTGCTGATCTGTTTCATGTTGCTGCTGATCTGTTTCATGTTGCTGCTGATCTGTTTCATGTTGCTGCTGATCTGTTTCATGTTGCTGCTGATCTGTTTCATGTTGCTGCTGATCTGTTTCATGTTGCTGCTGATCTGTTTCATGTTGCTGCTGATCTGTTTCATGTTGCTGCTGATCTGTTTCATGTTGCTGCTGATCTGTTTCATGTTGCTGCTGATCTGTTTCATGTTGCTGCTGATCTGTTTCATGTTGCTGCTGATCTGTTTCATGTTGCTGCTGATCTGTTTCATGTTGCTGCTGATCTGTTTCATGTTGCTGCTGATCTGTTTCATGTTGCTGCTGATCTGTTTCATGTTGCTGCTGATCTGTTTCATGTTGCTGCTGATCTGTTTCATGTTGCTGCTGATCTGTTTCATGTTGCTGCTGATCTGTTTCATGTTGCTGCTGATCTGTTTCATGTTGCTGCTGATCTGTTTCATGTTGCTGCTGATCTGTTTCATGTTGCTGCTGATCTGTTTCATGTTGCTGCTGATCTGTTTCATGTTGCTGCTGATCTGTTTCATGTTGCTGCTGATCTGTTTCATGTTGCTGCTGATCTGTTTCATGTTGCTGCTGATCTGTTTCATGTTGCTGCTGATCTGTTTCATGTTGCTGCTGATCTGTTTCATGTTGCTGCTGATCTGTTTCATGTTGCTGTTGATCTGTTTCATGTTGCTGCTGATCTGTTTCATGTTGCTGCTGATCTGTTTCATGTTGCTGCTGATCTGTTTCATGTTGCTGCTGATCTGTTTCATGTTGCTGCTGATCTGTTTCATGTTGCTGCTGATCTGTTTCATGTTGCTGCTGATCTGTTTCATGTTGCTGCTGATCTGTTTCATGTTGCTGCTGATCTGTTTCATGTTGCTGCTGATCTGTTTCATGTTGCTGCTGATCTGTTTCATGTTGCTGCTGATCTGTTTCATGTTGCTGCTGATCTGTTTCATGTTGCTGCTGATCTGTTTCATGTTGCTGCTGATCTGTTTCATGTTGCTGCTGATCTGTTTCATGTTGCTGCTGATCTGTTTCATGTTGCTGCTGATCTGTTTCATGTTGCTGCTGATCTGTTTCATGTTGCTGCTGATCTGTTTCATGTTGCTGCTGATCTGTTTCATGTTGCTGCTGATCTGTTTCATGTTGCTGCTGATCTGTTTCATGTTGCTGCTGATCTGTTTCATGTTGCTGCTGATCTGTTTCATGTTGCTGCTGATCTGTTTCATGTTGCTGCTGATCTGTTTCATGTTGCTGCTGATCTGTTTCATGTTGCTGCTGATCTGTTTCATGTTGCTGCTGATCTGTTTCATGTTGCTGCTGATCTGTTTCATGTTGCTGCTGATCTGTTTCATGTTGCTGCTGATCTGTTTCATGTTGCTGCTGATCTGTTTCATGTTGCTGCTGATCTGTTTCATGTTGCTGCTGATCTGTTTCATGTTGCTGCTGATCTGTTTCATGTTGCTGCTGATCTGTTTCATGTTGCTGCTGATCTGTTTCATGTTGCTGCTGATCTGTTTCATGTTGCTGCTGATCTGTTTCATGTTGCTGCTGATCTGTTTCATGTTGCTGCTGATCTGTTTCATGTTGCTGCTGATCTGTTTCATGTTGCTGCTGATCTGTTTCATGTTGCTGCTGATCTGTTTCATGTTGCTGTTGATCTGTTTCATGTTGCTGCTGATCTGTTTCATGTTGCTGCTGATCTGTTTCATGTTGCTGCTGATCTGTTTCATGTTGCTGCTGATCTGTTTCATGTTGCTGCTGATCTGTTTCATGTTGCTGCTGATCTGTTTCATGTTGCTGCTGATCTGTTTCATGTTGCTGCTGATCTGTTTCATGTTGCTGCTGATCTGTTTCATGTTGCTGCTGATCTGTTTCATGTTGCTGCTGATCTGTTTCATGTTGCTGCTGATCTGTTTCATGTTGCTGTTGATCTGTTTCATGTTGCTGCTGATCTGTTTCATGTTGCTGCTGATCTGTTTCATGTTGCTGCTGATCTGTTTCATGTTGCTGCTGATCTGTTTCATGTTGCTGTTGATCTGTTTCATGTTGCTGCTGATCTGTTTCATGTTGCTGCTGATCTGTTTCATGTTGCTGCTGACAAAAATCAGTTTCATGTGATGTCATGTGATCTTTCATTTGATGTGTTCATTTGTGTTCATCTGCTCCCACAGACTCGTGTACGTGCTGCTGTTCGGTGTATTTTTTTAATGCTACTAGTGCTTGGTGTATTTTTAGTTAACATTTTTCTTAGTTCTTAGTATCTAAGATCTTATTACAGTTATTCTTTTACATTTTAATACTTTTGTTGGACATACCTGGGACCCTGTGTACACAATTTTATTCCACACATGTACCACATGTGGTGTGTACGGCAAATAAAGAACCTTGAATCCATGAATCCTTATTTTGGCAACAGTTTACATTCCACCCTATGCTGTTGCCAAGACTGAGTGTGATGTCACCAGCTCCAAGGCTGCTAAGCTACAGACACAATGCCCTAGCACGTTTGTGGCAATATCTGGTGATTTTAATCATGTCTCACTCTCCGCTACACTTCTGACATTTCAACAGTTTGTCAACTGCTCTACCAGAGAAAACAAATCTCTGGACTTGTTTTATATAAATGTCAAGAATTCATACATTGCTAAAGCAAGACCCCATCTTAGCAAATCAGATCACAATCTTGTGTTTCTCTGCTCAAAATATAAACCCCTTGTTCAGAGACAACCCGGTAAGATGGCACCCGTGTACATGGCTTGCAATCCACCTCTCCTGATGGTGTTTGGATTTTTTATGTTTTGTTCGTTTTTCATCTGGGATATAAATGTGCTACTGATGTATGATCGACAACAGCTCCTGGATCTTTGTTTTTCTGCTGCTGATATTGCTTATTTGGATTGGTATGAGCGTACCTCTGCCCCCTCCCCCCCTTCCCCCGCTGCTGGCAGACGTGCCTGTTTACCTACACTGCACCCCTCACCTGCCTGCCCGGAGATATTGCTCCAGACGCCGGGGGGAAATGAGCTGGCCGGCTGGTGAAGCTCAAAGCCCTGCGTGCTGCATCTTCCTCTCCAGCTGATGGTCATGATTTCCATCGCCAGCTTCCAGCGTGCCCAGACCAGGTAAACAACGGGAGTTGTCAGACAATGCAGCGCACTGCTCGACACACTGTGAGAGGTTGTTACTGAAAATCTGTGGCTGCTGGTGCACGCTCACTCCACCGCTGCTCGAACCACCTCGGATAATATCAGGATGTGTGTGGGCAATGCAAGATCTGTCACCAACAAAACTTTCATCCTAAGGGATTACTTTCAAGAACACGATTTGGACGTTTTCTGTGTCACATAGACTTGGATGTCGCTGGGTGAGTCCAGCGCCTTGATGGAATTATTACCACCAAACTGTCTGTAAATTCATTCACTGTAAGGATTGGCTCCCTTCGTCCCCCTCTGTTAGACAGTTCCTAGTCATTAGTTTATTAGTTTCCCTTCCAGTTTATTCACTCTTAGTTCACCTCCAGTTCTGTCATCCTGTAGTCAGTTAGTTTATTAGTTTCCCTTCCAGTTTAGTCTGCTGGTGAAGATTCTCAGTCGTCCAGGACATGATGAAATCAAAAAAGGCGTTCAATACAGGATCAACTGGACTTTAAAGGACTTTAAAACTTTCTGCAACAAATAAAGTCCAGTTGATCCTGTATTGAACGCCTTTTTTGATTCCAGTTTAGTCTCATGTTTATTCACTCTTAGTTTACCTCCAGTTCTGTCATCCTGTAGTCAGTTAGTAAAGACTCAGTTTAGCTTCCCGTTCCTGCTCTGTGTCTTCGTTAATTGTCCTCAGGTGTTTGATATCGTCTCGTCTTGTCTGTGTGTATATAAGCCCTGTTCTGTGTCTCAGTTATTGTCGCGTCGTCGTTAGGTACAGCCTAGTCTTGTCTTGGTCCCGTCCTGATGGTTCTGTTGAAATGTAAGTTTTGCTGCCATGCCAGCTCTTTGATTTATGTTTATTAAAGTGTTCATTTTGTACCTCTGAGTCTGAGTCCCTGCCTGCACAACTGGATTCGTTCTGTCCTGTGTAAATCCTGACATTCGCGAGTTCACCCTTTTTCCGGTATTGAATTGCTTTGACTGTGACTAGACAAAATGTAATTTCACGAGAGACTTCAATTTATGTTGGTCCACCAGAAAATAGACATTTTATTGAAATAATCATAAAAGTACATTAAACATTTGTATCGATATTAGCTCTGATCTACTAAACTACGTTGACAAGAATTCAAATTAAAATCAAACAGACAGTTAGAAACTTTTCTGTTGGCACATTTACTTGACAGATTAATGGCTTAAGAAAATAAGAATAAGGAGGAAGAAAATAGAAATGAAAGCTAAGTTTAAAGGAAGTTAATTATTTTGAGCAGACAGGGTGGCACTTTCCCACACGGGTTCAGCTGGGCTTTTCACACGTTCAGAACACAATCAACGCCTCGTTACCTGTTGACGAACGTCTCTGGAGATAAGAGTTGAAGTTTTGTGGACACTAACGGACTGTGTTGTCCAGTTCACGTCCAAATGACTTCCGCGCGTGTGTGCTGATTCAGACGAGCAAAAAGAGTGCTTCTCCCGGCAGGAACAGAGCCAGCTACTGGCTGAACTTTCAAAATAAAACTACCAGAAAACAAATTCTTTCAGAAAATGAGTGAATGAGTTACAGTAAGCTTTACTGTAACTCCGGCTGAGAACGTAGGTCTAATTGACACAATGACCAGAACGTTTCCAGCTTTTTCCAGAGGAAAAACAAACAGTTGTTAGCAAGTTCTTCCCTTCGACACTAAAGTCCAAAACGAAAGTAGGACTTATATGGGAGGCGGAGTTTGCCACCTCCTGAATGGCTTATTGGTTGGTTTAACAAAATAACGGATGGATTTTTCATCCCATAGGCAGAAGGTCTCTGAAGGACAGTAGGAAAACTTGTTTATAGAATCGGCCAGATGGACTGGCCTGTGCGAGTGGAAAATGATGTCTACCTTGAAAGACAAAACAGAGAAGGAAGTAACAGTTTTACCCTGACTCGTGCCTTAGATTCAGAGCCTGCTTGTTCTGCAGAAATAAAACCAGCAGAAGGTCAAACTCATGCAAGTAACAGATCATCATTAAATGACAAAAATATACTGTAGATCAATTCTGAATTAACACACATTAAAGAGAAAGTTATTTCTGATTGATTGGTGTCCATTAATTCAAAATAATTGTAACAAAAATAGTGTCCACTTGTCTCCTTGAGAGCTTCAAGGAGGTGTAACACTGAGAGTTTCAGAGAGATGTGGAGAGGCCCACATCCCATACGGACATGAGAGTGCTGTATCCCTACATCAGTTTATTTATATAGCGTCAATTCACAAAATAAGTAATTGCAGGGCACTGAACAGAAACATTTATACAAAATAATAATTTTACAGAAACATTCATAGATAAAATAATAATTTAACACTATTAGTTTGAGGAGCAGCCTGCTTTGAATTTAACTCCATTGCAGAACTCTCATCTTGAGCAAGATGAAGTTTGTGTTGTGTTTCTTGAACATGTGAACAGAAAAGGAGGTGGTAAATAAGGCATTTTTTTATCTGGCAACCCTGGGTTCAGTTGCATTCATTGTGCATGCAGCGACTGCATGATCACAGTTACGTTCAAACTGGTGAATAACGTCTCGTTGGACCCTGGATTTTAATAGTTTTGCTCCTGCAAGCTGAAAATTCATTCAACCTTTATTTAGTCAGGTAAATCTTTTGAACCTCATGGGCTCATTTACGAAAGCGACCTGCTAAAACTAAAGAACAATGAACAGCAGTGATAGAATTTCATTAAACAATAAACAAACAAACAATAAACAATAGAAAACAAAAGAGAGAAAAAAAACAAAAGAAAGTTTTTTTTTTTTAACAAAGTATCAAAAAACTAGCAAAACATTATAAGGTAGATGTATAAAATCAAAGACAGGAACAAATCTGCATTGGTTTTTGCCAGGATTCCAACAGATTCTGAAAACCATTTAGAGAAGTCAAGGTCGAGAGCTTCAGATCTTTTTGTAAGATATTCCATGAAGCAGGAGCAGAGTAGGAGAAGGCCCTTTTTCCAAGTTCAGTCCTCACTGACGGAACACTGCAGGTAATCATGTCCTGAGAGCGCACGCTGTAGCTGCACTCACGCAAAGACATGTAGGAGGAGATGTATGAGGGCAGCAGACCAAGAAGTGATTTAAAGATGAAAATGTACCAGTGGAAGAGTCTGTGTGAAGTTAATGATGTCCAGTTAACCAGTGAATACAGGGTGCAGTGGTGGGTACGATAATCACAACCAGTTATGAATCTTAGTGCACCATGATAGACAACATCCAACATCTGCAGGATGCACCATGATAGACAACATCCAACATCTGCAGGGTGCACCATGATAGACAACATCCAACATCTGCAGGATGCACCATGATAGACAACATCCAACATCTGCAGGTGCTTGTAGGAGCATTCATGTAGAGAATGTCACCGTAATCAATGGAGGGAAGGAAAGTCACAGATACAAGGTGTTTCCTAACATTCAGTGTTAGACATGATCTGTTTCTGAAAAAGAAACCCAGTTTAACTTTCAGTTTCTTTACTAGGTTTTCCACGTGGAGTTTAAAAGAGAGATGTGAATCGATCAGGATACCCAGATATTTATAGGAATCAACAAACTCAATAGGGACACCATTTGAAGATAAAATTAATTAAGTGACAGGATGTTTGATAGACTGACAATTATTATTATTTTATGTCACGCTGCGATCTACCAGTACTACCTCAGAGATCTACCAGTAGATCGCGATCTGCGTAATGAGCACCCCTGTTCTTTAAAGTCCCACTTTCTGCTGTCTGTGAATGTCCCTTGAGTCATGTGCTCACAGAATAGTTCCACCCCTCACGTAAGTCATGTGATTGTGTTAACCAATGGATCAGATGGCTGGGGGGATGGATACTACCAGGTTGTTTTTACAAACAATTGGTTATTTTCGTCTCTAAAGTGTTTTTACTGTATTATTTGGCTAAATGTATTGAAGTAAACATCATCCCCTCCCTGGGCTGCCACCTTACCGTGGTGGAGGGGTTTGAGTGTCCCAATGATCCTAGGAGCTATGCTGTCAGGGGCTTCATGCCCCTAGTAGGGTCACCCAAGGCAGACAGGTCCTAGGTGAGGGACCAGACAAAGTGCAGCCCAAAGACCCCTTATGATGAGTAAAATAAATGGACAAAATGTTCCCTCGCCCGGACGCGGGTCACCGGGGCCCCACTCTGGAGCCAGGCCCGGAGGTGGGGCACGTTGGCGAGCGCCTGGTGGCCGGGCTTTCACCCATGGAGCTCGGCCGGGCACAGCCCGAAGAGGAGACGTGGGTCCCCCTTCCCATGGGCTCACCACCTGTGGGAGGGGCCAAAGGGGTCGGGTGCAATGTGGGATGGGTGGTGGCCGAGGGCGGGGACCCTGGCGGTCTGATCCTCGGCTACAGAAGCTGGCCATTGGGACATGGAATGTCACCTCTCTGGTGGGGAAGGAGCCTGAGCTAGTGTGTGAGGTTGAGAGGTTCCGACTAGAAATAGTCGGACTCACCTCAACGCATGGCTCTGGCTCTGGAACCAGTTTCCTTGAGAGGGGTTGGACACTCTTCCACTCTGGAGTTGCCCCTGGTGAGAGGCGCCGAGCAGGAGTGGGCATACTTGTTGCCCCCCATCTTGGTGCCTGTACGTTGGGGTTCACCCCGGTGAACGAGAGGGTAGCCTCCCTTCGCCTACGTGTGGGGGGACGGGCTCTGACTGTTGTTTGTGCCTATGCGCCAAACGGCAGCTCAGATTACCCACCCTTTTTGGAGTCCTTGGAGGGGGTATTGGAGAGTGCGCCTCCTGGGGACTCCCTTGTTCTGCTGGGGGACTTCAACGCTCACGTGGGCAATGACAGTGAGACCTGGAGGGGTGTGGTTGGGAGGAACGGCCCCCCTGATCTGAACCCGAGTGGTGTTTTGTTGTTGGACTTCTGTGCTCGTCATGGATTGTCCATAACGAACACCATGTTCAGGCATAAGGGTGTACATATGTGCTCTTGGCACCAGGACACCCTAGGTCGCAGTTCGATGATCGACTTTGTTGTTGTCTCATCTGATCTGCGGCCGCATGTCCTGGACACTCGGGTGAAGAGAGGGGCGGAGCTGTCAACTGACCACTACCTGGTGGTGAGTTGGCTCCGATGGTGGGAGAGGATGCCAGTCAGACCTGGCAGACCCAAACGTATTGTGAGGGTCTGCTGGGAACGTCTGGCAGAGTCTACCGTAAGGCGGAGCTTTAACTCCCACCTGAATCTTTACCCTCCTGTTGATGTGCACTGAGTTTATCATGTGAACAGAGCCATGACGAGTTTGAGTCAAATGTTCCAGCAGAACTCTGTGACACATTAATAACTCATTATTATTCTGATGCTTTTGTTATTTGGACTGACTCCTCGTTGACATTTAATTTGATTGATAATAAAAGTTCTTGATCAACTTTGTCATAATCACTGTCAGTGAGCACAAAAGGACTAAACTGACGCTGTCTATTATTTTATTGTCAGATGATCGATTGGTGATAACTTATTATTTTGATGGAATATGGATGAGATCCAGATGTTTGTTTGGGGCTCATGCTTCTAAAGTGTCAGCCCTCGGTTCTGGTTTCAGCCCCGGTAGTGTAAGCCGAGGTGGGCCTGCATGATCCGGTAACACACCAGCTCTACCAGGGTCTCTATGCACCAGCACCCACACACAAACGCACATACATGCAACCCTGCGACGGGCGCAGGCAGAGGAGGAAAGGTTGGCTGCGGTGCACGTTGATCCTGGGTAACACCTACCTGCCAACTGTGCACGCTGGAGGAAGGCCGCAGACACAGCCCTGGGGTACGCCATGTTCTCTTTACTTATTCATCCTTCCTTTGGACGAGGACCAGAGCCAAGATCTGCTATAGGTGCACGAGGGACGCACGATCTGCTAGAGGTGCACGAGAGGGAGGACGAGACGTTCCGAGGGAGGCGGGGGACATTGAGTCCGAGTGGGCCATGTTCCGCGCCTCTATTGTCGAGGCAGCTTATTAGTGTTGTGGCCACAAGGTTGTTGGTACCTGTCGTGGTGGCAACCCTCGAACCCGGTGGTGGACACCGGCGGTGAGGGATGCTGTCAGGCTGAAGAAGGAGTCCTATTGGGCCTTTTTGGCCTGTGGGACCCCGGAAGCAGCAGATAGGTACCGGCAGTCCAAGCGGCATGCGGCTCGGGTGGTTGCTGAGGCAAAAACTCGGGCGTGGGAGGAGTTCGGAGAGGCCATGGAGAATGACTTCCGTACGGCTTCGAGGCGATTCTGGTCCACCATCCGGCGTCTCAGGGGGGGAAAGCGGTACGCGACCAACACCATTTATGGTGGGGATGGCGTGCTGTTGACCTCAACTCGGGATGTTGTGAGTCGGTGGGCGGAGTACTTCGAAGACCTCCTCAATCCTACTGGCACGTCTTCCACTGAGGAAGCGGAGCCTGGGGACTTTGGGTCGGGCTCTCCAATCTCTGGAGCTGAGGTCACCGAGGTGGTTAAAAAGCTCTGCGGTGGCAGGGCTCCAGGGGTGGATGAGATTCGCCCTGAGTTCCTTAGGGCTCTGGATGTTGTGGGGTTGTGTTGGCTTACGCGACTCTGCAATATCGCGTGGACATCGGGGGCAGTTCCCTTGGATTGGCAGACTGGGGTGGTGGTTCCCCTATTCAAAAAGGGGGACCGTAGGGTGTGTTCCAACTATAGGGGGATCACACTCTTAAGCCTCCCTGGTAAGGTCTATTCAGGGGTTCTGGAGAGGAGGGTCCGTCGGATAGTCGAACCTCGGATTCAGGAGGAGCAGTGTGGTTTTCGTCCTGGTCGTGGAACACTGGACCAGCTCTACACCCTCAGCAGGGTCCTGGAGGGTGCGTGGGAGTTTGCCCAACCAGTTTACATGTGCTTTGTGGACTTGGAGAAGGCATTCGACCGCGTCCCTCGGGGGGTTCTGTGGGGGGTACTCCGGGAGTATGGGGTACCAGGCCCATTGATATGGGCTGTTAGGTCCCTGTACGACCGGTGTCAGAGCTTGGTCCGCATTGCCGGCAGTAAGTCAGGCTCGTTTCCAGTGAGAGTTGGACTCCGCCAAGGTTGCCCTTTGTCACCGATTCTGTTCATAACTTTTATGGACAGAATTTCTAGGCGCAGCCAAGGTGTTGAGAGGATCCGTTTTGGTGGCCTTAGAATCGCTTCTCTGTTTTTTGCAGATGATGTGGTCCTATTGGCTTCATCAGGTCGTGATCTACAGCTTTCGCTGGAGCGGTTTGCAGCCGAGTGTGATGCGGCCGGGATGAGGATCAGTTCCTCCAAATCCGAGGCCATGGTCTTGAGCCGGAAAAGGGTAGCATGCCCTCTCCGGGTCGGGGAGGAGGTCCTGCCCCAAGTGGAGGAGTTTAAGTATCTCGGGGTCTTGTTCACGAATGAGGGAAAACTGGAGCGTGAGATCGATAGGCGGATAGGTGCAGCATCCGCAGTGAAGCGGGCGCTGTACCGGTCTGTCGTGGTGAAGAGAGAGCTGAGTCGAAAGGCAAAGCTCTCAATTTACCGATCGATCTACGTTCCCACCCTCATCTATGGTCATGAGCTTTGGGTTGTGACCGAAAGAACGAGATCTCGGATACAAGCGGCTGAAATGAGTTTTCTCCGCAGGGTGTCTGGACTCTCCCTTAGAGATAGGGTGAGAAGCTCAGTCATCCGGGAGGGACTCGGAGTAGAGCCGCTGCTTCTCCACATCGAGAGGAGCCAGTTGAGGTGGCTCGGGCATCTGGTTAGGATGCCTCCTGGACGCCTCCCTGGGGAGGTGTTCCGGGCATGTCCCACCGGGAGGAGACCCAGAGGAAGACCCAGGACACGCTGGAGGGACTATGTTTCTCGGCTGGCCTGGGAACGCCTTGGGATTCCCCCAGAGGAGCTGCTCCATGTGGCTGGGG
Organism: Garcialebias charrua; assembly: GCA_038048925.1. Taxonomy (NCBI): domain Eukaryota; kingdom Metazoa; phylum Chordata; class Actinopteri; order Cyprinodontiformes; family Rivulidae; genus Garcialebias; species Garcialebias charrua. The sequence continues at coordinate 9,265 of JBBPBX010042760.1, read as the reverse complement.
AGAGGGAAGTCTGGGCCTCCCTACTTAGGCTGCTACCCCCGCGACCCGACCCCGGATAAGCGGACGAAAATGGATGGATGGATGGATGGATGGTATTGATGTAAAATCTATAGATCGGACGATAAACACACAGAGGGAAGTTTCATCAGTCTAATGGTACATCCAGACCGAAAGCGTTTTCAACTGCAGGAGCGTCCGGTTTACATGCAAAGTCAATGGGGGACGAGCCTCCAGGAGCAGTGGTGGAGAAAGTACTCAAACACTGTACTTAAGTAAAAGTACAAATAAACAGACAAAAATGTACTCTAGTAAAAGTAGAAGTACCATATTAATATTTTTACTTAAGTAAAAGTAAATAAGTACTTGCTTTTAAAAATACTTAAAGTATTAAAGTAAAAGTACTTGCTGAATGTATTAACTAATGCAATGGTCTACAATACCATTAAGTGTGTGTACTGTATGCATATTTTCTGTAATACATTAATAGTGTTGAGCCATTTTAATGAACAATGCTGCAGATAATGCATGTTTTTATTGTGTTTACTCTGTGACACAGTTCACACTTGGACTTTTGATTCTGTGTGTCAGAATTTCAGTGATGAGTTAAATACCATTAAGCAAAATAAGAAAGAGGAATGATTATACCTTTGAAAGTTTTTATTTAACACAAAATAAAACCAATGTGTCATTTTAACTGCAGTAAACACATTTAAGTAAAAGTTGTCTGTTTGAAAAAAGGAGCATTAGACACAACTAACAAAGGAATAGATCACTTCAACTCGTTTGTCATCAACTCTAGTTAAAATATTGTCTAGTCAATCTTGTAATGGATCAACAATGAACAATACTTTAACTTCCTGACAACATTTTCAAAACTTGGACCTGAGTGTCGAGACATTTGGAGAAATCTCTTGTCTCCTAACATCCCATGAACTGACACATTTTAATATTGCAGCAAGAATTTCTTGTTCAAGTTCAGAAGAAGTTGGTTTTCAAAGTTTTTGAGTCCATGTCTGGCTCTTTAGGGAGAGAGAATCTGTCCTGCTGTACTGAACAGTCTTTCAATAGTCTTTCAATAATATTTCAATAGTCTTTCAATAATATTTCAATAGTCTTTCTATAATATTTCAATAAAGCCATGGGTGTTGTGTATCTTCTGGCTGAATCTCTGTGGTGGAATCCATTTTGTGTGTGTTAGTGGTGCTGTGGGTGCTCCCAGCTAAATGACTTATACACAAGAATATACATCATTGTTCCAGCTCTTCTTTTTTTCATACTTTTATACTACTATGAAAAAACTTAGGACAGTGTTACACTTTTACTATTTTATGCTTATGTTTATTAAATGTATTAGTGTTTAGATGGTTACTGTTGCACCGAGGGACTGAGAGAAACGCAATTTCAATCCTGTGTATGTCCTGTACATATTGCAGTTCTGACAATAAAGTTGACTTTGACTTTGACTTCTTGAAGGCAGGTCTAATGTTACCTGTCCACTTTGCAGTGATTCAGTGGACCAATCCCCCTCTCAACATCAGTTACTTTCAAACTAACGACAAATCAAAAAGTTGCAACGTGAATGTAACTTGTTGTAACTCAACACATTATAGAAATGTAGTGTAGTAGAAAGTACAGATACTTCATGTAAAATGTAGTGCAGTAAAAGTAAAAGTACCCACATTTAATTCTACTTAAGTAAAGTACAGATACATGAAAAATATACTTAAGTACAGTAACAAAGTATTTGTACTTAGTTACATCCCACCACTGTCCAGGAGCGTCTAGGGGTCGGGCGTCGCGTCACGTGCGTGTTGAGCGTTTTGGAAGTCGTTTTCCGTGCAGGTGAACCCGCGGCAGCCTCCACAGCACGCCTTGAACATGCTGAAGATTTTGCCGTTCAACGCTCTGTCAACCAATCAGGGAGAGTCTGGGAGGAGAGAGAGGGAGTCAGCTATGTGACGCGGTAACGAGGAGATGGGTGTTGCGCAACTGTGTGACTTATTGTTTGTGAGACACGGAAATAACCCGCAAAGTCGTGTTCAAGTATGGAGGAGAAATAAAAAGGACCTTGCCTGGTGGAGTGCCAATGAGGAAGTCGGGATATCGGGTAAGTTTTTTTTTTTTTTTATTAAAGTTTATTCATTCTATAAAAATACAACAAATAACATAAATATATGAAAATGAAAAGAAAAAACATAAAATGAAAGGTAGCAGATGAAGAAAATATCTTATTAAATCTGCTCCTTTTTTCCATCTAATACAAACTAAGTGCTCTATAACAACTAAATAAGTAAACAACTCGTTTAACCAGAAATTATATATATACTCAATACAGTCATTTATATTTGTTCAACAAATCAACTTTAACACGTTTCTTAAAGACAGGAATCGATTTGGCTTCCTTAAAATCAGACTTTAAATTATTCCACAGTCCAACACCCTGTATCACAGTAGATCTTCCCTTTAAACTTGTTTAAACTTTTAAACTTTGTTTACTTTTTCCCTTTAAACCTGGTACATTTTCATCTTTAAATCACTTCTTGGTCTGTTACCCTCATACATCTCCTCCTACATGTCTCTGTGTGAGTGCAGCTACAGCGTGCGCTCTCAGGACATGATTACCTGCAGTGTTCCGTCAGTGAGGACTGAACTTGGAAAAAGGGCCTTCTCCTACTCCGCTCCTGCTTCATGGAATATCTTACAAAAAGATCTGAAGCTCTCGACCTTGACTTCTCTAAATGGTTTTCAGAATCTGTTGGAATCCTGGCAAAAACCAATGCAGATTTGTTCCTGTCTTTGATTTTATACGTCTACCTTATAATGTTTTGCTAGTTTTTTGATACTTTGTTAAAAAAAAAAAAATCTTTTGTTTTTTTCTCTCTTTTTGTTTTCTATTGTTTATTGTTTGTTTGTTTATTGTTTAATGAAATTCTATCACTGCTGTTCATTGTTCTTTAGTTTTAGCAGGTCGCTTTCGTAAATGAGCCCATGAGGTTCAAAAGATTTACCTGACTAAATAAAGGTTGAATGAAAAAAAAAAAAAACGTTCTGAATTTCTGTTTGACAAAAATATATTTTCCCTTGAGATTATAGTTGCTAGCTCTTTTGACAAAGTACATTTGGATGTTTGAAGGTAAGATACAATTATGAGCTTTATACATAAGTTGCAAAATGTTATAATCTACTAAATCATAAAATTTCAGTAGATTCATTTGAAAAAACAATTCATTAGATGGGTGGCAGTAATGTTTTCTTGTCATAACTCTTATAATTTTTTTCTGCAAAATAAAAAGAGGGAATGTGTTGGTTTTACAAGCTTTGCCCCATACATTTATACAATAAATCAGATGTGGCACAGCAATTGAATTATACAATAGATAAAGTCAAAGTCAAAGTCAACTTTATTGTCAGATCTGCAATATGTACTGTACAGGACATACACAGGACCGAAATTGCGTTTCTCTCAGTCCCTCGGTGCAACAGTAAACATCTAAACATTGAAACACTGAAACATATAATAATAGACATAAGCATAAAATAGTAAAACTAACACTGTCCTGAGTTTTTTGCATAGTGGTATAAGAGTATGAAAATTTACACCAACTCTAAAACTAAAACATTAAACATTTAATGAACATAATACTGTCCTGAGTTTTTGCATACTAGCACAAAAAAAGAGTATAAAAAGTATAACTAAAATAAACTAAAGGTTTCTAGCTAGAAACTAAAGGTTTCTAGATACAATGCTTTATCATTAAAGAGATATCTAACTTTATAAAATACTGCAATTGATTTGGATATTTTTGTTTTGACCAAATTGATGTGTTGTTTCCATGAGAGCTTATCATCAATAACTACACCCAAGAATTTTACCTCACTGACTCTTTGAATCAATGAGTTACTGATCAGAAATGGAATATCAATTGATTGTTTTTTATTACTAAATATCATGTAGTTTGTCTTCTCCAAATTTAATGATAATTTATTAAGTCTAAACCAATTTTGAATCTTTAGAAACTCATTCATCAACAAATCCAGTAATTCATTGATATCTTTTCCAGAACAGAAAAAAGTTGTGTCATCAGCAAAAAGAATGCACTTCATAAAATTAGACACTTTAACTATATCATTAACATACAAAATAAATAATTTCGGCCCGAGAATGGATCCCTGAGGTACCCCACATGTAACCGTACATTGCTCTGATTTTACATCGTCCAATTGCACATATTGTTTTCTGTTGTCTAAGTAACTACACACCCAATTTAGGGCTAAACCTCTTAATCCGTATTTGTGTAATTTGTTAAGGAGAATGCTATGATTAACAGTGTCAAATGCTTTTTTTTAAATCAACAAAAACACTTACACAATATTGTTGTTGGTCAATAGCAGTAGTTTTGAATTGTGAACTTTACACGTTTAGCAAGTTAAGCTCTGCTAACTCCTCCATGTGTATAATTTCATGAAAAAATGGATTCATTTCAGTAATTCCATTCAAAAAGTGAAACTTGTATATTATATTCATTCATTACACACAGACTGATATATTTCAAATGTTTATTTCTTTTATTGTTGATGGTTATAACTGACAACTAATGAAAACCCTAAATTCAGTATCTCAGAAAATTGGAATATTACTTAAGTCCAATTAAAAAAGGATTTTTAGAAATGTTGGCCAACTTTAAAGTATGAACATGAAAAGTATGCCTGGATTACTGCAGCGATGCAGCGTGGCATGGAGTCAACCCTGAAATGTTGTAACGGCACTGCACTCATTTCATTTATTCAAAGTTTGGGTCAAAGGTGAGGCTGGTACGGCACTGAAGTCACACAAAACTGCACAATGTACTTTAGGTGCTTCACTGTTTGGTTTCAGGTGAATTGTAACTTTATAAAACTGAACAGCTGTCAGGAATCTTTAGGTTTTAATGTGAAAACAACAGCAAATGATTTAACGAGTTTGAAACATCCAACTGAGATGTAGAAGCAAAAGCAAAAATTAGATTTTTTTTTCTTAATACTGTATTTCATATTTTTAAGAGATGCAAGATGAGAATGTGCTAATAAAAGCTCATGAATCAAACTTGTCCAAAGTTTTCCACCTGGATTAGGAAGGCAGGCAGACTTTTTGCAGATAAGAAAACAGTTGTGCACTCATTGAGCAGATATA
>JBBPBX010042759.1:0-28249 GCA_038048925.1 Garcialebias charrua | reverse complement strand
ACACGGTACTCCGAGTCCCACCCGAACATACACAGAAAAAAAATACCACCGAAGAAGAACGAATGACGTCATCCTCTTAAAGGCACAGTACCACTCCTTAACATAAATGCAAACTAACCCCACAACAAATAATATAACTTCAATTGCAAAAATAAATAATCTTTTTACTTTGCTTTGTGGTTAGACATTGTTTTTTTATGAATGAAATTAATAAATTGAAAAATACAACAATACAATTCACATGTACACAAAAACAATTGACCAGGGGTCTGCAACCTGCAGCTCAGGGTCCCTCTGCAGCAGCTCTTTCAAGCTTTGACCAAAACTGAATTTTATTGGTTCTTATAACTGGAAGGGTTAGTTTTAGCAGTTTTCCTACATTACAAGGAGTTAACATACTTTCACTTTATGCTTTATTTCTTTTAAGTAGGATACTTAATTTTTCTAGTAAAAAAAAAAAAATCACATAGGCCTGCATTGTTTGTTTTAGTTTTTAGAAACTGGGCAAAACTATATTAATTTTTCCTTCTTTACAAGAATCTTGTCTTTTATTTTATCTTAAAATGTAAAAATATCAGTAAATGTTAAAAAATCATTAGACATTTTTAGTTTTATAAATCATTCCTGCTGGCCAGAAAAATGTCCTCTAACAAACTTAAAGTGGTCCGTGGGCCACCAGTTGAGAATCCCAGTTGCAGCAGGTGTTGTGGCTCCGGACACGTTTAATTTAGTGAATAAAGGAGCAGAAATGGCTCTTTGTATCGAAAAGGTTGCAGACCCCTAGAGTAACATTAAAATTTCTCAAGACAAATGTAGTTTTGCAAAACCTTTATTTACATTGCATAAGACAGTTCTGTCCAACATCTTATGTCTCTGGATAGACAAGTGAGTCCAGCTCCATCCTCCTCGAGTGTTTGTTTGCAAACACATCAACAACGCTCTCAAGGTCAATGTGTTTGCTGTAGTGAATGTGAAGTAGTGCCAGTGAGAGACGCTCCTTCGTCATTGATGCCCGCATGTAGCTGTTCAAGCGACGAAGGGCACTGCGCTCACATTCGCAGGTCACAGGCAGTGTGTAGGCCAGTTGAAGTAGGACGTGCAAGTTGGGGTAAAGGTCTCGGTCACACTCTTTAATGGAACCTGCAGGGGTGTTCGGCCTCTGTGACCCAGGCACTCTGCCGTACCTAGCAGAACAATTATTAAAACAAAATGTTCTGTATAGTAATGTTGTAACATTCAATTTCTAAAATGGGCTTCTCAGGTGCTTAACTTCAAAATAACTTACTTCAGGGGCAGCCATCTTCATCATTCGAAGCACTGGTACACACCAAACTTGCACGGTCTTCATCTAAGATATGACACGTGAATAAGAGATTTTAGAATATTTTTTAGATACTTTTAGCATTTAAATAATCATATTGTTGCGAATTCAAAAGGTTGAAGGAAGCTCTGAAACGAATGTGCAAATTTTATGTAGGTTTATTGTACATATAAGAATAAACCTTACAGCAGACAACAGACCTGACTCCAGCACAGTCCAACACACACTCTTCGAAGGCGGACCACGGTTTTATACCTCTAGATGACGTCATCGCCTCGTGGGACCAATCCTGGAACCGAACCGCCTTGGAACCGCCCTAGAACTTCCCCTACTCTGTGAGTGATCCGCCTCTCAGCCAACAAGCTATCAGCTCTGTATGTCAATCATCAAATGTTGGGTGTGTTGCATGTGCAGGCGTGTAACTGAAAAACTCTTCCCTAGTGAAAACAAAGCCCGAGAGAAAAACGTTCTGCCTAGTGTCACATTTCACATTATAAGGCAGAACTAAGTGAATACAAATAATGGAGCATAGTGGGTGTAATGTAATACTGATAGAAATATATTTCAATATCAAAAGATTTAATATTTAGCTAAAAGAATTTACAGAAATACATTCTAAATAAGAAAACATTTGTTCCTGAAATCATTCTAAGACATATTATTGACAAAATCTATTTTACAAGAAGATCTGTTTTATTTATTTATTTTACCTGGAACTCTGTTTCTTTGAAACAAAGTTGTACATTGAAGCGCTGCTCTTTTCCTCTCTGTCCTTCTGCTTGCACCTACCCATGTTGGTATCCAGCACAGAAACCTGAAAAACAGTTTAACATAATATTAAGTATGTAGTAAACAATTTAGTAAGATCTGCTAAGACATTTTGGGTTTCTATTTGAAAACGTTTTTTTTACTTGTCTTACGTACAAAAACAGTTTTTCTGAATGTTTGTTCTTTTGAAAATTTATCCAAACATTTATTTTTCACCAAATAGGCTATATTACAGTATATTCAACACTGCTAAGTTATTGTTTGTATCCTGTCCAAACTAGGCCTGAGGCCTGTAGCTTTTGTTTAGAAAAACATGGACGCTCAGTTTCAGGCTTCCTGTGAGTAACTATCTGTCCTATCACTGTAAACTTAGCTTTAGGGATAGAATGGGGCCGTACTGGTACTAATTTCAGATAAATTACTGTTCCCAACATGGCGGAAATAGCCAAAAACAAGGAAAAAAAACGTGGCGAAAATCGTTGCTACTTAGCTTAGCTTTAGCATGTTTTAGCATTATCCATATCTTATAAAAACGTGACCCACTTCTAATCTCTCTAACATCAAATAGTACTACTTAAAATACACAAATGAACAGTTGAATCAAAAACCACAATGTAATTTTACCGTTTGAATCCACCGTGTTGCCTTCCAAGCCAGGACAGAGTGAACGTTGTCTTCCCCTCACAGTCTCGCGGGAGTTGTAGACGGGACTTCATAGGCAAAGTGGGCGGTTCGTTCGAACCGGGCGAACCCCCCCTGGCTACGCCCATGCTATGCATGAGGCCTTAGAAGTGAAATTCCAGATTAAAGATAAGCTTCATACTTTTAGCCATTACTCAGTTCAGGCAGGATCAATAAATCAGGGAAGCAGGGGAATTAGAAGTTAGACACTTGAACTTCTCATCTACATAGTGGGACAGGGTTAGAACTATTGTTTCAAAAGTGAGGAGACTGCAGGCAGGTGAGAACAGGTCTGGAGGATGCACAATTACAGGAGGGACACATGGTGTTTTGTGATGAAAGTTGTTTCTGTGAACAGGAGGGACAGTTCAGCGCTGGTTTTGCAGTGTAACAGATCAGGGTTTTAACATGCGGGTGTGTGCAAAGCTGCGAGGGGGACAAAGTCAGCACAGAAGGCAGAGGTCAGGGTTCTGTGTAGACTTTTGGTGCAGCACACATAGAACTCGCGCAGCGGAAACGAGGTGGTTTTTTGACAGCAAATGGAAAGCCAATTAAACATGAGGCAGACATAAGAGATCTGGCTACGGCATTAATGCTACCAGCGGAAGTAGCAATTGTGAAATGTAAAGGTCATGACACAGACATTTCCGACACAGCAAAAGGGAGCTGTCAAGCGGATTTGGAAGCAAAAAGAGCATCAGGATACATCAATTGGACTCAGATGGTAACAGTTCATCCCAGAAGAAGAAGGACACGTGAAATGGGACCCACAGACCGTGGCCAGCTGTCAACAAGGGGCGGCCCCTGAAGAGAAATCAGTGTGACTGGACCATGGAGCTGAAGTGCAAAAAGATGGATTGTGGATTCATCCTAAAGATGGGTCCTTCCACGGAGTCTAAAGAAGAAAAATTTGAGTCGGCACGCGGACTTGCGCAGGTGGGTGCATGCCAGATGACGCCAGATGATGTCAGCTGGCGGCACACACACATTTGAATTATCTGATCAGATCGTTTGTGAAAGAATGCACCATGCGTTCATTCTATAACTGTAAAATGATGAGAACGTTGCGCGAACAAGGAAAATTTCGGACCAAGATGACACTGGGTCATGAGATATTAATCAATTACACTGACATGATCGGACCGGTAAAGGGTTTCAAATATTTACGGGTTTGCGGGCTACATTTACCGGTTGGCTGGAGGCCTAGCCGGCTATAAGAGAAAACAGTAAAACGGTGATTAAATGTTGAATCTACCATTACATTCATAGTCACAGTTCTCCTGCTAAAATCAGATCAGATAACGGTACCTATTTAAAAATTGCAGATCTGCAGAAGGTTGAAAAGACTTTAGGTCTCAAGCATGCTTTTGGTTTGATTTATTACCCCAGATACAGGGAAAAGACTAACGGTTACACAGACAACTGAAAGTTAATTGGCTAAAAATCTGTGCACAGACTAAAATTAATTGACTTGGGGCTTTATCAAATGGCCATTAGGGCTGAGGACGTCTGTAAATAGGGGATAAGGGTTGTTGAAATGTCGCATATAATGTATTTTGAGAGACTAATAGTTGTTTGTCCAGCTTCCATCTACAGATCTTTGGATCCGTCACAACTGAGATTGTAAGGCCTGAACGAGGCTGGAAGGCCCACTGACACCCTGGGTGCTTCTCAAGGCCTCTAAAAGAGAGTGACCTGAGCCAAAGGTGGTGCGCAAATCCGAGCTGTTGAAGCGCACATCACAGCAGTGCGCCAGAGAGGGAGAGGCACAGCCAGAGGGGTCCGGAGGGAGAGCCACAAAGGTCATCACATCAGGTCGAGGCAGCTCTGACGGAGCTGCACAGCTGAGAGCTCCGGCTTTCCAACTGGAGCGAGTGGTCCACACAAGCAGTGGGCCGTCCTGCATCTTCATTCCTGAAAGCTGCGATCGAGGAAGGCGTGGGCTTCTGTTGCTCCAACGGTTCACTTCCTCATGCATGGAGGTCATCTGTTCCTGAGGAGGTGTTCTGATTCGTGTTGAAAGCATCCTGAAAAGCATCCTTGCTCTTGCTGTGGGCTGAAAAGCATCTTTGCGCTTACTTCTGAGGGCAGACCAGAACGATAGGGAAGTGAAGTTCCCCCTGGCTGCATAGAGCTCCCTGCTTTGTTGCCCTGTGAGGAAAGGGGGCAGCTGAAAGGCAGAGTAACAGCAAGAGGAGCCAAAGAGAGAGAAAGGCATCCACCTCTTTGGGTTGGGGCAGTTTGCTTGCCAGTGGATCGGGGAATTGAACATAGTCCCAACTGGGTTATTATTATCATCAGCAATCTGCAGCCCAAAAAGAGGTGGCGGCGGTTCAACATCTAAGTTGTTTCTGAATATTGCATCGTTCAGCAATATCTGAGAAGAACAAAACTCGGGGCGTTTCCTTAGAATCAGAAGAACTAGTAGGGGTTTAAATTTTAAAATGTGTTTCTACTTGCTTAAATTCTTAGAAGCATCAGTATTTGGGGTAGATCAGTTAAATGTTAAACTTTAAATCTCACATTTAAAGTATCACACATTTAAAATTAGATTTTAGACTTGACCTTTGACTTTTTGAGTTAGTGTTACAGTTTATACTTAACATTAATAATCTTAGCTTAGAGTTGATTTGGCTGTCAACTATTTGCCGCTATAGTTTAAATTTTATTCACATTCAACATTTTCATTATTTTCCTAAGGCTAGAGGTCAAGTTCAAAACACCAACACATACTTTTGCTTACAACCAGACCTAAGGTTTCACTTTCAGGTTCTACCGTTACGGTAGACGGCCTAATATTTGAGGCACATTTTACAATCTTTAAGCTTGAACAATAAAATTTTGGGAGTTGTACTCATTTTCAAGGTGTAAGGTTTCACGCTGCTTTTAAAAAACAGTAGAAGGGTGTTGTGTTCATTTTAAGACTGATTTTGCCTTGCAGGTGACGATCCCGTGATTCCTGTGTAAAAAAAAAAAAAGAGGAGAAAAGAAGATTTTGTAAGATTTGCATGCATTGAGTGTTATGTGCATTCACTCTTTCAGGTTCTACCGATTTAACTGAGAGGGGGTTAAATTGTGTTTTGTTGTATTTCATCACATTTCAGGGTTCACAGATAGACACTGTGAAAGGTTTCTGATTAGGTTCAGCATGGCTGAGGGACAAAACAGGCTTTTTATGGTAGGGGGTGTGGTGTCATTGATCTTGGTTTCCATCATTCTGGTGTTGGAATTTAACTGTGTTATACCAGGTCGCCCTAGATGTCATCCTGTCACCCATCCGAGGGACAGGAGAGACGTCCCCAAGCTCGGAGCGTGGTCTCAAGTGCAGGATAGGGATCATCTAGCCTTGAATTTGTCTTCTAGCTTTCGGATGAACAGCTGGTATGCACACTTTTTAGCCAGAGAGCGTCAGGACTCTGCGGGTTACATCCACATTTAGCTTCCTCTCTGCGTGTTACATCTACATTTAGCTTCCTGTCTCAGCACCTACCCTACAGGGGTGGGCATTAGAGCAGGGGGTGTCATTCTGTGCGCTCCAGATCAGAGCCAGAGGGTTCGTTAGAGAACACCTGCAATGTGAGCCTAAGAGGTGCGAATCAAGTACTTTGTCGCAGCCGGTGGTGTCGGGTCAGTTTGCTGATTGGACATCTTGTGGACAGTTCCCTGTCTGTGTGCACCGCATTCATCATCAAGACTCTTATCAGGTGGTGGTGGGGTCACTGCCCACTGAGAGGTGCCGAGCGGTGTACCACACAGGGGTACAGTTCACAGGTGTACCCGGCAGGTAGGATACGTATCCTGTTGAGGATCTAGCCTGGCTGTGTGGACATGAGGTGCTTCTGACCTTGCCCACCGACTGGGCTGGACTTTGTGCACTGGTGGTGGCTACTGACGGCTCATTTATGGCGTCTTTGACTAATGGTTCTCAGTATGGGGGACGGAGGTGGACATCTGGCATGGCACAGCTTGAGTCGACGTGAGGTTCAGAGGTTCCGGTAGAGTGGAAGCGTCGCTTCTTTCCGGGGGCAGATGTGGGGACTTATAGGATGCGCGTGGAAGTCTTACATTACCGTTTTGGGATGTTCATTTATGAGGCGGTTCGGGCATTACAGAGCACCTCTGCGGATCGGAGGGCCCCGAGGAGAGTGTCCTTCCGTCATACAGTAGTTTTGGATTTGTTTACTGCGTCTAGGAATGGGGTATGTGCGATCATCGGCAGGAACCCCTGCTGTACTTACATACCTGATGAAACGGCTGCAAACCCCCAGGCGCGGGTTACAGCAGCCCTGGCACAGCTGAAAGAACTTCAGAAGGTGAAAGCGGAGGATGCACCGGCTGGACAGTGGGATGTGATGTCTTGGTTCACTAGTGGGTCGTGGACTCAGGTGCTGTTCAAGCTTTTAGCATTTCTGCTGGCTATTCTTGTTCTATTTTGCGTGTTTATGGGGTGTGTTGCGCCGTGTGCGAGAGCAGTGATCTCAAGGATGATTGCTTCTGGAGGGGTGGATGACCATGGGACTCTGTTCCCCTTGGTGCAGGCCAGACGCGGTTCATAGCCAGACGGATGTGAGCACCTGCGTCTGGCTGAAACCAGATATCTGTAGAGGCGACGAGGTGGACTTGAGGTGGAGGGACAGTTATCCTGGTACATTTAATCGATTTGCGCATATCCTTTAGGAATTTGTAGTTTAGGTCAACGTAGTCTTGGGACATGTGTATTAGTTTAGCATTTGACTTGGGGAGTAACTTTGGAGTCAGATAGAGGTGAATGGAGTTGGATAGAAGTGGATTTTTAGCAGTGAGTGCTTCGCACTGTAGTTAAGCTGTAGAAGTGGTTTAGGTGAGTTGGTTCTGTGGGTAGATTTTTTGGTTTTGTGGGTTGTTTTTTGGTGGTTATGTGGGGTCCTCTTTGGAGGATCCAAGGGGGTCGTGCATGTTATTTTGACCTATTTTAATAGGTCAAGAGAGGGTGTTGAAGGATATTCTGATTGAAACAAATATACAAGTGTGCTGTAAACAAAGTATTATCAATGTATTAAAAAAAGGGTTTGTGCAAACATGTTTTCTGTCCAGCTTGAAAGCAACACACAGGGGAGGCCAAACAGGGATGTCTACATTCCTGGGACAAGCCCAAAAAGTCAAACTGACCCACAGAACATCCAAAGAATATAAAAGCACACAGAGTAACATTCTAATACAAACAAACGCATGCACATAAAAATCCATGGTACAGACAGATACAAACATATATATGGTACATTAAACTCTTTATGTCTTAAGGACAAAAGAGAAGTCACACACACAATAAGGAATCTAAACAGAGCACTATGAGACCCTGGGGGCTCATAGCTGTTGTGGGCTCATAGCTGTTGTCCCGGCAAACAGGATCTTTATCAGTAGAACAGCCAATCACATAGCAGAACAAGCCACATATTATCACACAAACAACTAAGGAAAGTCAGCATTCTCGGGGGACCTTCGGCGCGGACAGGTCTGAAATGCTCACAATTTCTTGTGCACAATTAATTGTTCTATTCCCTGTTAAACTCTGATTATTCTGTTAATCTGTGCCTGTCAATAAATCTTTATCATTTTAAGACACGTCTGATCATTGAACACCGTTTGAAATCCCTTCAATTTTTACAGGTTTTTAAACATCTATGTCTACCTACATGAGTAAACATTTGATTCAATAACTATTTTGAAGAGCACGACACAAGAAATGGCCTGACCAACAGCTCTCCTTATGTGAATAGAGCACGCTACACTTCTCTCACACATCCTAACCCAACTGCCAGCACTAGCGTAGCGCTACACTAGTGGCACTAGCTAAGATGCTACAGACATAGCGCTTTACATTACACAACCTAATAAACGCTTTGTACAAAATCAGTTTAGTGCTAACTGATCATAACAAACAAAGACTAAACTTATGCAACCAGAAGTTACAACATATGTCATACATGTTTACATGTTAGGCTGATTGGTGACTCTAAATTGACCCTGGGTGTGAGTGAGACAGGTCCCTCTTGTAAATGAGTCCCCGTGGCTCAACGAGGCTAGCCTGTATAAAGAGAGTCAGAGAGAGAGAGTCAGAGAGTCTTTATTGTCATTTGCACCGCATGTGGTACATGTGATGAAAACGAGATATGTACACAGGGTCCCCTAAAGGTTGAACGAATGAAAAAATTTAAAATACACAAAACAAAACAAAACACAACTAGCTTTAACCTTTAATTTAACCATGAATCATACAATGTAATTATGACAGAGCATGGAGGATTTACATGCAATTTCCTTCAAAGAGACCAACATGTGGTACTTGCAGTTTATCACTGTTGTATTCAGCTGCTCATGAGATCGACTGCAGGGCTTTATCATCTTTTATATTTTTCCAGACTTAGTTTAGGTTTTGGATATGGAATAAACTGTATTCCACCCTTTAAATACTACAGGTAACACGTGTCTGAATTACATGTTCTCCACTGACAACATTTAGCCATTTTTTTCTGATGATTTTTCATAAAATCCCTCTGACTGTAAAGTGTTCATAATGCCAAACCATGATGATGTTGGAGGAAAAGGGGGTGGAGTTCCTACAGGTAAGGGACGTTTGACTTCAAGTTAAGATCGCTGATTGGTCAGTTGCTGACAAGCCTGCATGAGTGATTGACAGGTGGCGTTGAAGATCTGACTTGCGAAAAAAAATCATGTTTACTGGCCCGTTTAAGACTGTCATCATTCATTCCATTTTTATTCCAAATTTATTCAATATTTTGGTGAATCTAAAATTTGAGAACTGCATTTCCTTATAAAATTCTGTTGGTTTATTTATTTTTCAGGGGTTCTGAGTTTAAAATTTAGGGATTAAAACATTTCTGCATTTCTACTTGCAAGAGGCTTTGTTTTCATTCTCCAGATCAATACAGTGTTAAGAAATAGTAAAACGCCACCAGTGACATTTAATATAAAAAATTATTAATGTTTGATCATTTTTTATAAGCAAATTAAAATAAATGTAGCCATCAGAGTCCAGTAAAGCACCACCAGTGACATTTAGTATATAAAATCATTAATGTTTGATCATTTTTATAAGCAAATTAAAATCAGAGTTCAATACTGTACAATAACCTGCTGGCAACCTAACTCCACAAACAAACAAAGAAAAAAAAACTCACAAGTTCCCACTTGCAGTCAGCTGAGCTGAAGGCTTTTTTCACAAACAGAGCCATCTAAATGTTGAGAGGCATATCAGTCAGGAATGGTAAT
The DNA here is from genome assembly GCA_038048925.1 of Garcialebias charrua. Taxonomy (NCBI): domain Eukaryota; kingdom Metazoa; phylum Chordata; class Actinopteri; order Cyprinodontiformes; family Rivulidae; genus Garcialebias; species Garcialebias charrua. Next base: position 18,210 of record JBBPBX010042759.1, on the reverse strand, counting down.
AATATAATAATATAAGCATTAGATAAAGGCTAGCATTAGCATGCTAGCTCCAAAAACAAACTCACCAGTTGCCACTTTTAGAATAAACAGTCAGCTGAAGGCTTTTTTCACAAAGAGCCATCTAAAAGTTGAGAGGCATATCAGTCAGAAATGGCAAATAGGCATCAGATAAAGGGCTTTCAATGATTTAAAACCTACCTGCAGCCAGCCTGCTTGAGTCACTAAGCGTGTTTCCATCTATTTTCAATTTGAATTTTGAGCGAATTTTTGAAAATTCGCAAAAATGTAAATAAAAATGAATGTGAATCAGAAGTGTTTCCATCAACTGGCTTGAAGCGAATCCACCAGGCCACGCAAAGCGGCATTACGTCAGACGTCAGCGTTACGCATGTCTACAGTAAACAGGAAGTAGCGGTTGAAAACAGGAACCGAACCACACATCTCGGCAAAATGGAGAGAATATTTCAGGAATGTGTTGCTATCGGGCAAGTTGTATTTATTCTGTCATGCCAACTAGTTTTAGCGATGTTACATGTTGTCCGGAGACGAAGAGAAAGACATGTAATCTTAATGCATGCAGCAATGGCCACAAGACGACGCTGTCTTGTTTCTAGCTGTAATGTTTTTTTCACGGACGAGACTGAGAAATGCTTTGGTTTCTTCATCAGTCCATACACATCTGTTGTTTCCAGCCATGTTGCCGTGCGTTATGGTACATCCGGGGAGACAGCGGAACAGCTGATCAGTCACATGACGTAAATGTTCGCTACGTCAGAACTGAGTCGGCAAATCTGTTTTGCAAATCTCTCGTTTTGCGCATCAGCTCTGTTTCGAAAAACCCAAAAACCACCTCAAGCGAGCGTATCAACTTTTTTGCGAATTAGAGGAAGTTAATTCGAATCGTGCCGTTTCCATTCACCTTTTCTGATACAATACTTCAAAATGCACATCAAGAAACCTTGATGGAAACACGGTTACTGGCTGCACGGCTCATTTCCCAGAAGAAAAAAAGACTGGAAGTACATGATCGGTAGGTAGAGCTCACGTTGGACGTGTCCAGGGCGGTGAAAACTGCACCCAGCATCTTCCCATTGTTTTGTAACGTCGTGGAATAACTGCGCATGCGCCATTATTAACGAGAGTCTATGGATAAGATTCATGCGCCTCCAGGACCGGAAATATGTCACCAATCAGAAAACGTTTTTTGAAACAAACAATACAACTCATCATTACTCATAAAATATTTATCCTACACAGCTAAAAACATATGCATATATTTCAAAATATTTTTATTTTATTATTTCATTTTTATTAATTTTTTTTAAGTCTTCAATGTAAAATGGTCCAGATGTTCCAGTGGGGCGGCGCCCTAGCGCCCCCTATTGGCTGGCCGCCCCTGTTCATTTGTGTCTACTAGAATTGCTTTGCTGTGGTGGCCATCACGATTTGACTTTTCTCCAAATTTAATTCAGTTTACGTATATAAATCAGGACTTTCTGAAAGTTTTATTAAAATGTATTCAGTGATTCGTAAGGAAGTTTGCTAACAAGCACAAACATGATAAATTACATAATCTAAATATGTTTTACAGATAAGGTCAAATAAATGTTCAATCAAATGTTTGGTCAAGTTTAAAAAGACCTCTTTACTTTCTGGTTGTTACTATATTCTTACAAGAATATGCTTTATACATTTGCAAATTAGTCATTTGACAATAACAGTTCAACATCAGATGAGTTTTGGTTTGTTTTGGTTTTCGGCTTCTATAAGATTTTTGTTAAAAAAAATTATTATTTTAGTGACAGCAGAGATTTGTTTGAAGTTGAGAGCTTGTAGAAATGTGCTCTGGTGTTTGATGTACTTTTATGTTTGGAGGTAAGAGGTAAATAAAAATTTTAAAAAGTCCATTTGATTTGGGAAAAATGACAGCTTAGAACTAAAATCAGTGCATCTCTCTGAATGTCTTGTTCCCACATTCTCAACAATACAAGTAGTTTAGAGGAGGGCTTCTGAGTTTTCAGATTAGATCAGCAGAACATAAACCCAGAAGCCTGATTGTACTTCAGTCAATACAATATGGAGTATTTAGAGAATATGGAGGCTCATTTAGTGAAATGTTTAACAATGGTAGTGTTCCTATCAGATCATAGACTTGAACACCCATGTTTTTCACCAGAACAAAAGAAGGGGAAATGGAAATGGAAATACAGTATTTTCTGATGTACAAGCCGCAGTCTTTTGCATAGATTTGTCAGTCCTGCAACTTATACACCTTTTTTTGCATATTCATAACACAATTTTTGACTGACGGTTTAAATTTATAAGAACTGCAACAGCGAGTCCCCTCGTGCACGTTCGCTTCACTCAGCCCGTGCAGGCGGAGGAACGATGGAGAGCTAGCAGCTCCGGCCACAATGGATGGATGGCTAGATGGATGGCTGGCACTGCGCAGCTCTGGTGAAATTAAGTTGTTTTGACCATTAAATAAATGTGACGAGTCTACGGTGTCGCGTGATAAAAGCAACTTATATGGTTTTTTTCCGCTCCATGATGTTTTTTTGGACTGGTGTGACTTATACACTGGAAAACACGGTACCCTCCATCCGTACATTGTCAAAGCATGTTGTGAATATGATCACCTGTAAAATAAGTGAGGTACGAACTTCTGTCTTACACTTTCTTACTCCAACATCTAGATGTAAGAAAACTTCTATTCTAAAATTCAGTTGCCGTGTCAAAATCCAAAATAGCTGCCACCATAAATGTGCTTGTGAGCATGGTAACTTGGAAAATAAATGAGGTACTGACTTCCATTTTTGTGTGTGGCTACATTTAGGCATAAGAAAGTTTCCTTTCAAAATCTGAGTTGCCACATCAAAATCCAAGATGGCTGCCACAATATATGAATATCTTGTGAGTTGGATAACTTCAGAAATAATCAGTGTGTATCATGGTTAGAGTAATGTTGACCCCAAGTTAGCAGAATGAGAGGGAATGACAGAGACAGACATACAACAGTAAGTGATTTTTATTTACTAGGGGTGTAACGGTACGCTAAAATCACATTTACCGTATTCGCCGTTGTAAAATACGCACCGGTGTTTAATACGCTTCGTCCAATTATTAACAATAAACAAGAAAAAAACGTAAACAATAAGCTTCGGTGTTTAATACGCGTCATCACCACGTGACGAGTCAGTGCCTCATTTGCCCTAATCAAGATGGCGGCGACAGAAGCAAGCGAGTACGAAGATCTTCACAAGGAAACACAGTAAAACAATAATTTCTTTGCGAGAAAAATATATTTCTTAGCTGACTTCATAGCAGACGTTCTTCTGAGCTTAACGAAATGTTCAAATCAGCTGGATTAAAAAAAAAAGTTTGCCGAATTTTAGGCAGGCGGTTCGGACCGGATGCTTTGTTTCTTTAAATTTAGCTAAATAAACGCTTAAAAAATATATTTCTTAGCTGACTTTATAGAAGACAGGCTCCTGAGCTTAACGAAATGTTCAAATCAGCTGGATTTAAAAATCTGCGGTGTGGTTTATGAGTGGTATCTTGCAAACAAAAACTGCGAACCTCACAGCTAATAGCAGCTACATCCAGAGCAAGGGGCGGGCAGCGACAGAGTCAGTCCGACCAGAGGAGGCTGTTTTCGAACACATGAGCTAGATAGGTCTGGAAGTGGCCTAGGTTGCCAGATATCCAGACCGAAAGAAGCGATCAGCTCCTTCAAAACTAGCACAAACAAGCGACTCGCTCTTTCTAAAAAAGCCCCAAAAAAGCCCAGCTGGCAACCCATCCCATTGTGTAAAAAAAAGGCAGTTTTAAACAGTGTATAAACATATTTATTATGGCATTACATATAACCAGCAAAATTATACATTAAAGAACGTATTCAGTCTAAAAAATAAAAATACATTTTGCATTTTTATACAGCTGGTTTGTCATGTGTACAAATTAAAAAATAAAATTAAAATTAAACTGCAAAGTCAACAAAACAACTTTCTTTATACTGATGCTCAATGAAGCAGGTAGAAAAAAAACAGCATACAGGTAGGAAAATACTTTGATTTCTTAAAACTCTGTTTAAAAAACTCTGTGTTAGCATTGTCTTGTCTAGACAAAGAATAAAGAACAGAGACAAAGAATAAAGAACAATGTTGCATTCGCGTGTAGTCGGATGTCCCGTGAAGAAACACATTTTTTAATTTTAAACTCACTTTGAAAGTAATTTTCATTAATTTATCATTTTGTTTGCTAAAAACTAACATAGTTGAATGATACAAGATATGTTGTGTCACTATATGCAAAGTTCAAAAATGATGTCAAAATACCTTTAAAATAACTTCAGGAGTACATTTTACATGTAAGTTATTATACCATATCTAAAGGACATTCTTGCACCATATTCCTCCACCCGGTCTCTACGATCACAGAACAGTAATTTACTTCATATTCCTCGGACCAAATTGAGGACCATGGGAGACCGAGCATTCTGTGTGGCTGCCCCCCGCCTGTGGAACTCCCTCCCTGATGACCTGAGAGCTCCACAGTCACTGGTTGACTTTAAAAGCGGCATTAAGACTTTTCTTTTTAAGCAAGCCTATTCTGCCTCCACATGATTTTATCTTTGATCTTAGCTGTTATCTTTATTGATTTTACTTGATTTTATCACTTGTTTTATTTTATTTATTTTTTAAGCAAGCCTAAATCTACATGATTTTATCTTTGATCTTAGTCGATATTATTATTGATTTTATTTGATTTTATCACTTGTTTTATTTTTTACCTTTACCTTGTTACACATTGTAGCACTTTGAGATTTTTATTAATGAAAAGTGCATTATAAATTGAATTCATTATTGTTATTATTATTACCACATATGACACACCTCACTCCTCGCGTTATGCATCACACACAAAAATACACCAATCCTTCTCATCAATGCAAGGAAACTTACCAGAAGTAATCTGACATCATTAGTTTTACCGGCTCTGTCGCTTGCGCCAACTGCACCTGAACGTAACACATCCGCCTTGACGTAACATACGTGAAAGGGGGCGTGACAAACTACCTACCACTCGCATCACTGCTCGACTGAAAAACAAGCACAAATAAGCGACTCAATGTCCGCGAGAAGCTAAAAAAAAACGCCACAAGCGGCTGACCAAATTTGAAAGCGACTCCAGGAAAAAACAAGCCCAGTGCCGCTTGAAATAAGCGGACTTGGCAACTATGGAAGTGGCCCTCCTCTTCCTCTTCGCTCTCTGGGTCCTCTGCTGGCTGCTGCCTACAGCGCCCGTATAGCGGCCGAAACTGGTACTGCACCATTTTTGCCAAAAATGAAAAACGAAGAATCAGAGCGAAAAATGGGTCTAAAAATATGGGGAAAAAATCCATAAATAACACTCTTCGGTGTTTAATACGCAGGACATTCAAATGAGCAAAAATACAGCATATTATAGACCGGTTTTTACGGTAGGTTCGGTTCAGATTCAAGGAGGGCTCGGTTCGGTTAATTTTTGGTACAAAAAAAAGACAAAATAAAGACTTATAAAATGTTTATTTTGAAAATATGCCAAAAATAAGTTTGTATAAAAATAAATAAAAGTTACCCATTTGGATGATATTTTAAATAAACAGCACTCTTTACAGTAAATAAACTATACTAACAATAATAAAAATCTTAATAAATACAATAACAGCCAGAACCAGAACAAAAAGCAGCAATTGTTTACAATCTAACTACCGTAAAAATCGTCATATAACACGCAGGTTTTTTACTCATTTGAATGTCCTGCGTGTTATACGCCGAAGCGTGTTATTTATGGATTTTTTCCCATATTTTTAGACCAATTTTTGGCTCCGATATCGCCGTTTTTCATTTTGGGCAAAAAAATGGTGCAGTACCTTTTGTCCGCTAGGGGGACACTTCCAGACCGTTTCTAGCTCATGTGTCCGAAAAAAGCCTCCTCTGGTCGGACTGACTCTGTCGCTGCCCGCCTCCTGCTCTGGATGTAGCTGCTGTTGTTAGCTTTTTTTTTAGCAAGATAACTCATAAACCACACCGCGGATTTTCTTGAAACTTACAGAGCGTAATTATTTGGTGGTCATTTACAAATTATTAGCTGTATAAGACATTTGAGATAAAATTCAATTTTTTATAATTTATTTTAGTAGCGCACGCGACCATTTGGAAGAAGTCAAACCGAAACAATTTATAATCTAGCAGATTTGACCATTTCGTGAAACGGTTAAGCTCAGGAACCCTTGTGCTATAAAGTCAGCTAAGAAATATATTTTTTCTCGCAAAGAAATAATTGTTTTTACCGTGTTTTCTTGTGAAGTTCTTCGTGCTCGCTCGCTTCTGTGGCCGCCATTTTAAGCAGGGCAAATGAGGCGCTGACGCGTCGCGTAGTGGTGACGCATAATAGATGCTTGTTATATGCCGAAGCGTGTTATTTACGGATTTTTCCAAGTTATTGGCAATAATTGGACAAAGCGTGTTATACACAGGAGTGTGTTATAATCCGACGAATACGGTAATCAAGTTTTAAGTTTTTGTCCAAAAAGACCAACTTGTCCACATTTTCTGCTAAAAGCACAGATCTAGTTGCAGTGAATATCTCAAGCGGTGGAGAAAATCATCTCAATAACAACAGTAGCAGCAGTGTGGTTGTTTTTGTCCTCATTACTCACAACAACCTCTTCTTGGACCTGCTCCTCCAGGTGGGACAGGTCCCTGGAAAAGTTCAGAGTTCAGTCATCACACACTTCTTAGCTGCAGGTGATCTGGTGGATTTCCCTGAAGAGGAAGAAGTCAACTGCCACCTCTGTCCCAGACTGGAAATAAAACACAAAGAGGTTAAAAAAATAAGTTAATAAGATTATAATTTTAAATTAAAAATGTAAATTAGATAATAATAATAAAAGAACAATACCTCTTCTTGAAAGGTTGAGGTGGTTGAATCTCTTAGTCGTTATTATCATCATCATCATCAGGGCAGGGCTTTAATCTGCTCCAGGGCTTGTTGACATTACTGCAAACCCCCTACTTACGTACGAGTTTGGGACATAAGAACTGTTCGCAGCTCGATTCTGCCGTAGCTAGGGGGTGAAAATAGCGTCCCGTTCGTAGGTCCTTATTCCGTTCGTAGGCCGCGGAAATACCACTAACAAGCGCCGCGCACACATTTAAGCATGTACAGTAGTGTACTGTAATGTTAAACATTGCTATTCACATTTACAGAATAAATAAAAATATAATTTCTTACTTTGAGATGGTCAAAGCCGACATCTTAGGTTGCCATGCGTTGATTGTTGTCGGGCCGAGCAACGCGGCCTAACCTAAAATGGCGTCCGGTGTTCTACATTAATTTGTGACCGGAGACCCCCGTGACTGAACCTAAAATGGCGTCCGGTGTTCTACATTAATTTGTGACCGTGTAAACTGAAGACCTACTTCTTGCTGCCCAAGATTGCGCAATCATGACAAAAATGATCAGAAATGATCATTTTTATCATAATTATTATTTATAAAGCCTTTAAAACAACCACAGCTGCAACAAAGTGATGTACACATGAAATTAAGAACATTTAAACACAAAAAAAAAAAAATTTTTTTTTTTTTAATACAGTAATTTCATATTTTTATTAAATATGATACGTTCGTAGGTCCGGGCCGCCGTAGGTCGATGGAGTCGTAGGTAGGGGGTCACCTGTATCAGTTTTAACTTTTTCATAAAGTGCTGAATTTTTTGTCTGAAGTGTTGATGTGATGGATGTTGTAGCGAGACTCACTAACTTTAAAGCCGGCGCATCAACAGCATTCAGACGTAGACCCAGAGCTTTAAAAACTCCTACAGTTTTTGTTATTGATCTGGACCGATCTGAATAACCTGATGAAGGTTGTTTAAATGCAGCTGCTGTTAGCGGTGTTTGCAACAAGCTGCTTTTCTTCGTTCATGTTCGGATGGCGTCATTTCAAGCGCGTTAACGTTAGACGTGTTGCTGCTGCAGATCCAATCTTCATGAAACAACATCGACACACAGCTTTGGATTTGCGCTCGTCTTTTAACAAGAAAGCCATAACGTTCCCAAATAGGAGACCGCAACGAGATGGGTTGCTAGGCTGCTAAATGCTGCGCGTGCTGCAAGATAATAGCGCCGTGCTGAAACGTGCCCAGGAAATTTAGTTCCGCGGCGCATATATTCTCCTGTTAATAACATTTAATGAGTGAAAAAAGAACTGAAACGGTACGCAAGTGTACCGAACCGAACGTGCCGTACAGAAACAGTTCGGTACACCTACGTGTACCGTTACACCACTATTATTTACAGGTGCAGCAGCTTCAGCGTTGCACGGGATAAAAAGACAAGGTGAGTTTCTTGGATGACTCAGATATTGCAGCAACGATTTTCAAACAGTAAATTATTTTTATTGTTGTATTTGTAGAGGAAGCAGAGGAGGAGAAGGAGACGAGGTCCTGGGTTTTCAATGGAGGAGCAGAAGGTCCAAGCAGAGGTGAGTAATGGTGGAGAGAGGAGCAGATTTATTCAGACTGAAGCGTTTGGTAGTTGATCCACAGAGTCACGAAGGAGCAAGGAAAAACTTGAATGAGCAGGACATGAACGTCCCTGGAGAATATCACAAGAGGTTAGTAGTACTAGCTGTGGAGAAACAGGTTAGTTGGCTGTCCATGTTTTACCAGTGGCAGTAGATGTTCCAGCACTGGGAGAACATCTGGCAGGAGCTTTTATACACCAGCAGATCAGTCCTTCCCAGTTGATTGATTGGTGCAGCTGTGGAGAGAGTGAGTGGAACTGAAACCCAGGAATCCTACAATGTTCCAACTTGTTTCTGTGTGTGGCTGCATCTAGATGTAAAAAAAAGAAAAAGAAAAAAAGGTACCTTTAAAAAATTAGGTTGCCAGGTCAAAGTCCAAGACGGCCACCATCATATCTGCAGAACCATGGTGCAGATGTTTTACCCCTCGGTGGTCTCCAGCATCTTCTTCCACACTGCGGTGTTGGGGCAGCAGGGTGAAGAAAGCTGATGCCAACAGACTCAATAAACTCATCAGGAGAGCTGGTTCAGTTCTGGGAGTGGACCTGCAGTATCTGACAGAGGTGTCTGAGCAGAGGATGCTGAGGAAACTGCTCCAGATCCTGAACAACACGTCACACCCCCGGCATGACACACTGGACTCTTACCGCAGCACCTTTAGTTGTAGACTGAGACCACCGAGGTGCTGCACAGAACAACACAGGAAGTCCTTCCTCCATGTGGCTATCAAACTTTTCAACTCCTTCCCCTTTCTACACATAGAACAATAAAATTAACCCTGCACTACAATAAACACTTTAATGTTTCTGTCTGCACCTGACCTGTTTTAGAACTTAATTGTTGGTATTTTTATAGTCTCTGTTATTTTTTTATATCTTGTGTGATTCCTTGTGTATGTTCCTTTGTATTGAAACTCTGGCACAACAATTTCCTACAAGATTAATAAAGATCTTATTTTATCTTATATGTTAAACTGACCATCCCTATCATCTGGGGAACCTATTCTTTCTAGTTTTTGCATCGCTTCATAGTATAGTTTCTTCAAATGACTGGGGTGGCCCAAGATTAATCTACGGTGTCCAAGGTCACCATTGGCCACCCCCTGGCTCCACCATTGCACCTGGTGGTGGATAAAATCGCTCCCTCCACTTGCCAGGATCCGTCACTCTTCAATGACTGGGACAAGAAAAAATAAAAACTACCTCTCTCCTTATTCGCAGTGTAAGTCCTTCCCACTTTAATATCACATTGTTTAACGTTCAGTTTTCAAATCCTTCATCAATGGGGGACTCCGGTATACCACTTCTTTTAATTTCTATTTTACAGAGTAAAAAGTTTATCCATCTGCCAAGAGGTAAGTTTGTCATGCATTGAATTAAGTGTTTTAGACCAAGTTAGATTAAAAACATCAAAGAAGCAAAGTATCACTTTTAGTTAATTCAGCATGTCTGCTAATTCTGGCAGAGACATCACAAAAGATGTTCCACATACACCTCAGTCTAAATCAAGACAGTTGTCACAGCAAATCAATCTTATGGAATTTAGGCATTGCAACAATTATACGTGAGGAGGACGTGTCCCCCTCACATATAAAAAATATTTGTTTGGACCCCCCACATTTACCATGAAATATTAGTTTACCCAGAGCTTTTTCTATTTCTTTGTAAATGAAGCCATTCCATTTGATTAGTAAGCCACTAAGTCCAATCCGGGTTTTCCTGGTTACCTGCAACAACTCACCACACTGCATGTAGTGTTTCAGGAGTGGGAGACACCTCTGTGTTGCACGGTAGCTTAACACCACGTTAATGCGGGCAGTTGTTGACAGGGGTGAGGGTGTTATGCATGTGAAAGGTGGAGCGCTACGTCTGTAGCATCTAAGGCCCTGTTTACACGGACACTGTGTGGGGGAAACGGAACTTTTGGGTATGTTAATTAGGTTGAAAGTTTTGCGTTGACATGGGCGAATTCTGTGGATACGACTCTCTCCCCCCCCCACCCCCCGTCCTCATGACTTTACTGTAGTTACCATGCTGGGCCATTAGATGGCGCTGTGATTTTTGGAACCTTCACTACTGCGCATGCGTGCTGCCTGAGGTAAACAGAGCAGACGAGGCAGCCTGTTTTCCTCTCTGGCTAAAAGTTCAGCTAACTACAAGTTGTTGTCAACAAGTTAACAACAAGTTAAAGCTGGAATTTGGATAAGAGTCAACAGATTTGACACCAAGTGGGACCGCTTCATCTAACAAGCTGCACACCAGTTGCTGACTGGACCGGAACCGCGTCAACATGTCTGACTTTAGTCCGTGAGAATCAGCTGATTTCCAGCAGCGCTACAAGGTAAACAATGTTCTTAATAATGTTTCCTTGTGTTTAGTTCAATCACAGAACAACCAACTGAGGTTTTATTTTTTATTTTTTCCTGCGAGGTCGAAGCTGTCGTTCCACGAAGCGAACCGGATGTGGGTCCAGTTTCCACCAGGATGAAAACAACAGAGTCCAGTTCATTAAAGTTCGGTTAACGTGTTTTTAAAAGTGTTCAATTTAATTCTCAGTGTTTGTGACATGAGTTTGTGGTGTTGAATAAATAAATAAATTAAAAATCAACCTGGTGTCTTCATTTTCAGCAGCATGTTAGGCATGACGTAACGAGTCCAGATAGCTTCATTTAGCTCAGATAAATTTAAATATCTCCCACGCTAACATAAATACTGTTTATTATTGTTAAACTGTTAATATATAGCACATTTAGTATGTTATAGTGCAGCGTGACACGTGAAATGTCCGACTGCCTCGTTAACAGCGACAACTGGATCCAGGCAGCTGGCTCTCTTCCAACACAGATGCAGGTAAGGTGTAGAATAATTAAATATGAGAATCAAAATATATTCCATCAGCTATAGTTCAGAAAGTGGTGCGTGTGTCCACTGTCCAGTCCACCGCCATTGTTAAAATGCCGGCTGTCTGCGCGTGCGTGCTGCGTGCATGTGTTCAAACAAAAGCTCCGCGGGAGATGTTTACATTATCAACGGGGGGTCTGCGAAAAAGTTCCACTTTGAGAGCAGGGTCAGAAAAGTATCGGAGTCAAAGAGGGGGGCCAGCAGCGTCGTGTAGGCGATAAGCAAAGTCGCAAAGAGAAAGTAGCGGTTACACTCAAAATACGCGCCGTGTAAACTGGCCCTTAGCGCCTTTGTATTGTGTGCTACTAGATTAGTGCTATGTTAGTCGGCAGTTGTCGACTGGGGGACATTGTGCCATTCTCTCTAAAATAGTCATTGAATCAAGTGTTTATTTATCTAAATAAACAGAAGTCACGAGTATTGATACTGAAGATAAACTGGATATTTTAAGCACTAACTGCAACTCCATTCATCCATCCATCTATCCATTGCTCCATCCATCTATCCATTATCTTTTTACTTGTTTTTTCCTTTCCAGGTTGCCGAGGTCACTGGTGCCCATATCCAGCTGTCACTGTGTGAGAGGCAGGGGACAACCTGGACTGGTCTCCAGTCCGTCACAGAAACCGTGTTTCCATATTTTCAATACGAATTTTGAATGAATTTTTGAAAATTTGCAAAAATGTAAATAAAAATTAATGCGAAGCAGAAGTGTTTCCATCAACTGGCTTGAAGCGAATCTACCAGGCCACGCAAAGCGGCATTACGTCAGACGTCAGCGTCATTACGTCAGACGTCAGCGTTACGCATGTCTACAGTAAACAGGAAGTAGCGGTTGAAAACAGGACCCGACCACACATCTCGGCAAAATGGAGAGAATATTTCAGGTATGTGTTGCTATCGGGCAAGTTGTATTTATTCTGTCATGCCAACTAGTTTTAGCGATGTTACATGTTGTCCGGAGACGAAGTCACGTGACGTGAATGTTCGCTACGGCAGAACTGAGTCGGCAAATCTGTTTCCATCTGTCGTTTTGCGCATCAGCTCTGTTTCGAAGAACCCAAAAACCACCTCAAGCGAGCGTATCAACTTTTTTGAGAATTTGAGGAAGTAAATTCGCATTTTGCCGTTTCCATTCAGCTTTTCTGATGCAATACTTCAAAATGCGCATCTAGAAACCTTGATGGAAACACGGCTAGAGACAGACGAGACAAACAATCATTCACTCTCTCACCTAGAGACAATTTAGAGTTACCAATCAGTCTAACATGCATGTTTTTGGTTTGTGGGCGAAAACTGGAATACACGGAAAAAACCCACACATGCACGGAGTGGACAAGCAAACTACACCCAGAAAGGCCCCCGGCTGGGATTCGATCCGGCGACAATGAGAAACAACAGCTCTACAAACTGAGCCACCACTACAGTCCCAATTCTGAAAGAAAAAAAAAAGATTTAGTCATCTCAAAGCTTCAGAGAGGAGTAACAGAGTGCACTCAAAGAAGGCCCTGAACAGCAGTCTTCTTCACTGGCCCACCAAGCTGCTTCATGGCCATTGGTGCAATAATTCAGTTTTTGTGCCACATTCCTCACAGGCTGATACATTACAACTAATCTGGTCTGGTAAGCTTGTAGGGTTTCACAGTAAGTTGATGCTCCGTTGCTATTCAAAAATAATTTGATCCCTCAGAAATAGTTGGCCAAGTAAAGTTGCTGGTTAGTTTTAGTTAGCAGTAAATGATACACACCACTTTGTATCACTCACAAACAGTAAAAAGAAGTGTACTTGGCAGGGGTGGAACATATCCAATTACATTTACTTGCCATATAAAGTACACTATAATTAAGAATTGTGTGTTCTTTGTATTGTTTTTAGAGTAATTATTCCAATCCAAAATTTTGCTGTTACTTAAGTATGTTTTATTTCAAGCACTTTACTAAGTTACATTTGAACCCCATTTGTTACAAAATGTGAACATAAATATGTAAATTAAATTCAGGAGGAGAAATAAAAACACAATTGCCTGAAGTTACTGAATCTGTTCCTTACCAGACAGCCTGTGTTTGAGGTAGAAGTGATGACGAGATGTGAAGAAGAAATTTGACTTTAAATAAACCCGTAGAGATTGAGTATCAAATCCGCCCACATGGTGCGCCGCTTCGTCCGTCAGAGTGGAGCGAAACTCAGCAGACATGTCGGCTCGTCACTTGTTTACTGACGGGCAGCTAAACTTCCACTGTTCAAGTCAAAGTAAAGATTTAAAAAATTAATTCCAGGACCTCCTTGACATGAGACACTCTGGCTTCTTCTCATCTACCTACACAGCCTCATCTGGTGGTGAGTTTAAAACAGACTGTATCATTGTTCTGCATCTAAAACAACACTTTCATGGTTTATACAAAGGCTTTGTAAAAACTTTAACAAGTTGTTTAGCTCTGCAACTAGTAGGATAACTAAATATTAATAAGACTGTGTGATCATCATCAGAGAGCATTAATAACTCCCAAACTCACATCTGAAAACATGTCCGAGAATCAATAGCTGGGCCTGGTCTAATCACCACTCACACCACTCATAGCTGTTCTATCATGCTTAGTGATGGGCCAGTTGTTCTGAAGCAGCTGTATGATCAGCATAAATTGTGGTTTTGATGGTAATGTCTTCTAAAATGCAGATAATTTATTTTTAATTTAACCTAACTGCAGCTTCTGTGGGATCCCTAGTTTTTTGTCGTAACCACCTTCTCCCACAGCTGTCAATGAACTAATCAACCACTCCTGTGGCTGAGTGGTTAGAGCAGTCTTCTTCTTCTTCTTATTGGAGTTTTATGGCGGTTGGCAAACAACGTAAAGGTGCATTACCGCCACCTTCCAGATTGGAGTACGGACCAGACAGATTTGTACACCATACAAAGCGCACAGGCGCCTTAGAACACCCTAACATTCAACAAACTATCACCCTTACTAAAATCCCTAAAGTGTATAAAGAGAAAAGTGCAACAAATCCCCACCACCAAACAATACTACTACTGTACTCCATCGGACCACAGTTAGTTCATGGGTAGAGACGCCTCATGTTCAGATGTACCCTCACTTAGCCTCAATTCATCATGAATGCTCTCCCAAGACAACTCTTTAACGTCAAAGAATCTTGCAGCAGCCTTCACTACGATTTTGATGTTTTCTGTTTTAGTTTTCGCCTGTTCAGAGCAGTTTATAACATAAGCAATGAAAGGAATCAACCGTTCGATCGTGATATCACTGACTATGTCCAGGCACACTTGGTTTGGCAACAGTAGGTTTCGAAGAAACATGGCGTTTGACCACTTGAACTGCTTCAGCGTATGTAAGTGTCTTATCAGTCCTAACTTTCTGAATTTCAGCAGCTTCTCTGCGTTTCACACATCCTGCATGTGCTGCAGAATGACCTTCACCACAATTACAACATGACACTAGAGTCTCTCCACAATCATCATATGAATGGTCCCCCCCATATCTACTACAACGAAGTTTACTCCTACAAACATTAGCGATATGCCCATACCTCTGACACCTAAAACACCTAAGAGGCGGTGGGACATAAGCCTTCACACAAAAACACAAGTATCCAATCAGGATCTTATCCGGCAAGATACAGTCCCGGAAATATAACAGGACGGACGCACTATCCACTTTCACCCCATCACAATAACCCGGTAAACGTTTCAAATTCACAATGTCCCCTCCCTTTATGACCTTCTTCAATGCCTCCAAGTCCTCTCCAAATGAGAAGGCGGTTACCATCTGTTGTGAAAATAAAATACATTTTTTGTGCTTAGGGTCATTATCCCCTCTTTAAACGGAACTCTGGATACTGAAGACATGCAATGGTATTTCTTGTTTACAAGGAAGAGGCTTTCTGGGAGTGGGGGAAGGAAAACAGTCTTTGAAACAAAACTCCTCTTATCAGTTTGAGGCAGGCTTGGGGATGATAATATAGCTGGTGCCTCTTTGTCCTGTCAGTTTTACGACTTTGTAGAATATATGACAGGGGAGAAGTCCACTGAAAGCCACTCTCTGGCTCTGCATGTTTGTTCAGTTAGAAAGTAACAAGAACAGCTCTAAATATGTGTGTAGGGTATGATCTTTAATGTAATTTAATGTCCAGTTACATTAATTGGTCATTTAGTGGTTATTAGAGTGTGCATGTTTATAAGTACTCGGCAATAAATGTACATTTATTTTAGTCATCGATGTGTCTCGATGCCCATCCCCCAGGGGCTTGGGGAGACCCGAGCAAACTGAAAAAAGCAAATGGTATTTCCTGTCTTCTGGCAATAAAGGGGGGACAACAGTCTCTGAAACAAAACCCCCACAGAAGGGTATAAAAAGTTTCCATGATCCAAGAGCAAGGCAGAAGTAAGCGCACGGATCAGGTTGTATGTTCTCCCTGTCCCCCTCTCTCTCCCCCCTCCCTTCTTCTCTCTCTCTCTCTTTTTCTCTCACTGTCCACGTTTTAAAAACAAATGTAATGGATGAATAGAACAAATGTATTCTGTGACTTTTAACTTATGATTAATTAAACTGGTTTGGAACTTTAAGTGAGCGTCTGTCGAGTGTATCTCTCCTTTCTGTTCCAAAGTGAACCAAAAAACGAATTCTGGGGCGGATAAGAATCAAAGCCAACAATTGGAGGTTCCTACCGAGATGGTTGCACGCGCGGACAGGAAAGGATGAGCCGGAGTCCAGAGCACTGATCAGTGACCGGTCACCTCTACAAAAAAAGGTAAGCAGATTCCTGTTTAAACGAAATCTGTGATTGGACATTAATAGGCAAATTTTAACTCAGTGTGTTTGGACTCCAGGGTTAATACGTGAAAAAAGAAAAAGAACGTTACAATTAAAAGTAGAATTGTAAGTTTCCAGCCAAGACTCCAGATCCCAGAGTAAAAACACGCAGTGGTTGCGCACCCAATTGATCGACGGATCAATCTGGTTGAGGGGGGGTGGGGTTCTAGAATAAATATTCGCCGTCACCCCTGAAACCCTAGACCGAGTTCACTGTTAATCTCGTTAGGTTTTGTGGCTAACTATAAAACAGTGTCAATTAAATCCACTTATAATTTGACTTTTGATTAAGTGGAGGCGGGATCTGGTGAGGTGATGTATTTGTATATTACCATGCGTAAATACGTTATAATACATTAGGAATGAAGGTATTGAAAATTAAACCCACAAACAAATAAAATAAATAAAGTGTGGGACTGAGTGAAAAAAAAAGAAAAATTGAGGAAAACGCGCTGACTTTCGCTGATAAAATAATCTGATAAGAGTTCCTGGACCAGATAAAAATAGAATAGAATTAGTCACAGAATACTAAATCCTTTTTTATGTTCTAAAATAATGGTTTCCTGCCATGTCACGTCAGCTTGCCTGCCTCACCTGCGTGACTTGTCTCTGCTCTCCAAACTGCGCGTGGCTTTCTCTCTCTGCAGCGCTGTGCTGCTCTGGACCAGTGGCGGAGCTAGACTTTTATTGCTGGGGGGACCGAGAGGGGGCCAAAGCTATAAGTGGTCCACTTACTACGGCACAGTGGGAAAAATGGTTTTATCCCAATTTTTTTGGGGGGGGATTTGTAGACGCTATGAAATTTTGAAACAACATATTTTTTCCTTTAAAATGATACAGGCTCTCAGTTTAAATTTTTGATCTGTGATCTAAATATTTTTAAGTTTAGAAACCAAGTGGTTTTCTAAACAGCTTTAGTGTTTGACTTTGTCCACACTCATAAAATACACAATGAAGTACCCAAAAAAAAATAAAAATAAAAAATAAAAAAAAAAAATAAATATATATATATATATATATATACCGGTAAACTTAAATGGTACATATCGCCCCTTGCTGCTTTACAATTCTGGTTGGTGGTGTGCCTCGTGATTTTTTCAGTGAAAACACTGTGCCTTGGCTCCAAAAAGGTTGAAAAACACTGGTATAATGAAAATAAACAGTTTAAGTTAATTAGAATGATTTAAAAAAAAATAGCTAAACAAGAGCATGGTTTTGCTAAATTAGGCTGAAAAGTTGGATTAAAAATGTAGAATTAGCTGAAAAAGCTGAAACAGGCTATATACAGAAATTATTAAGTAAAATACCTTGATATCACAATATTTTTTGCCTCAATAAAACCACGGTCCTACTTGTTATTTATTTAATTGTTCCCATACATATCTTTTAAAAATGAGTTAAAACTGCATATTTCTTGGTGCATTTGTGTGTACAACTGGACCAGTGCTCTGTTTTTATTTATTTTATAGACGTTTTAATAAGATATAACACCCTGCGGACTGTTGCTCGCTGCTCTCAAAGCCTCTCAGCTTCTGCGCAGAGAGGAGCATGAGCCGCGCGGCTTCTCTCGTCTTCTCCCTGGCTCCCCGTTCTGCTGTTACCCCTGGAGTTCTGTTCGTGGACTCAGGGCTCGGTTCTGTCCAGCGTGGAGCACGGGGCACGTGCGCTCAGAGCTCTGCTGTGCGGCTACCTTCTGAACTCCCGACCCACGGGGAGAGAAAAAGAGAGGGGCAGATCTTCCCGGAGCTTTTGCTAAAAATCTGCTATAAATCATGAAATAACACATTTACCGTTATTTCTCTACAATATAAATAAACGCTCCTGTATTATTTTTAAATAAACAAATAAATAATGGCGATGCAATTTGAAAACACGGTGAGTCATGGACTTTAAAGAATTCAAAAATGGAAGGA